>DWME01007330.1:0-12721 GCA_018244795.1 Parelbella ahira ahira
TAATAAATAAACTATTCAATTTACATGTTTAAAAGACAAATAAGTTTATGTATATTAACGATAACTTTGAAATAAAACAGTTTTAATAATAAACCTTCATGTTAAATTTTTCAGGAGAACTTCTTTTGTTAATATCTCGAAAGTACACTTTTGGCACATAGCAGATTTTGGTTTGACAACGACGATATTACGAATAAATAATTCATTCATTTCTAAGTAATAATGAATGAATAGAGTATAATTAACCAGATTGGCAAACGTTCCGTGGTACATTTATGTAATGTGTATGCATTAATTATATATACGAGTACATATACTCTTACCTGTAACATGCTTCATCTTATAAGTCTCATAAACAGCATCTTATAAATAGAATCTTTACTGCATAGATGAGCATAAATCGGAGCTGACAAATCGTCACAGAGTTTTATCATTATATGTGCATATACGTACGTTTACATCTCTTTACTTAATAACTACATCAAGAGCTTTAGAAAAGCTTAAACCTTAATCTTTCTTCACAGCTTCATACGGAAGAATTATATTTAAACTTGTTCGACATATTATACTGATATTGTAAAACATTGCTATATTGCCGCAATAGAGTTGTTTATAAACTTTGCAAAAAGCAACGTGTTGTTGTTGAAACGCTTGGCACAGTTCGCGCGGCGGATCAACCTGTTGCGATGTGCTCACCTCGGTCCAGCTAACTGTACTGTACCGTCGGCGAACGGTAAACCGAGTGGTTCGTCTTATTTGTCATCTTGGATTACGAACTCCAGTTAAAACGTATAATCTATTAAGATTATACTCGGATGATTTAACGTTAGATCATTGCTCGCGGGATTATAATATTGTTAACGAGCTTTTTGTAGCGGCATTTAGTTTCTTTGTATTATTATCGTTAACCTGAAGACAGCGGGAGTCGGCCGGAATTAGGTCTAGGAACAGTGGTGGAAAGGCGTTCATTAGGAGTTGTGATATCCAGCAGCGAACTTCCAAAGGTTGATTAATACATGGATGGATGTGCAAACAATTAATATTATATCATAATCATGACACAGTTGACAGAGACTGTCGAGTGTCTTGCTTACATTCATCTTCTTTCTGGATTTGAACCCGGCCTATGGCAATAGGTACACTTCGAATTCCATGATGAGACGTAAACGTGACTGGTGACACGTGGAAGTGTCACGTGGCTGTCACATTCTGGGACATATAGGCGTGATGTAGGTATTAGATTTATGTTTATCTTTAAGATTTTCTTCTATATAATGTATTTTATAAAAATCGAAATCAGTCACAAATTAAATATAAAGGCAAATTCTATTTGACGTTCGTTCGCTTGCAAAAGTTGCCATCGGCCGTAACTTTATGCAAAAAGTTTTTCGCCTTGAGAGATTGATTTTTATCCAAAAAAAGCGTGACGAATAGGCGGACAGTCAACCTGATGACCGGTTATAGATATCTACGACATCAAAGAAGTTACCAACGCGTTTACTAACTTGAAAGAACTTTTTAACGCTACATTTAAAGACCTATGTATAGGTTTTGGCGAAGGTACTCTGAACATCTCCGAAATAATGGGTACAAATAGGTCAAAACAGTGTGACCATTTCATAGCACGTGGCCTTAATACTCGTTTGCTAAAAGAAAATGTGTCTCTTGTTTTTAAATATAACAGGTAAAAGAGGACACTTCCGCAATAAACGCCATTGAACTTCTAAAATAGCTATTTACGCTATTCGAAAGTAGTTTCCTTTAGCAAAGTTAATTGTTTGAACTAATCTAACTCACGGGTTTATTTCATTGCCCAGTACAATATTAGTACTTACAATGTACTTACATTATATTTACCTACAGATAGGCTTTAAAAATGAACAGACGTAAGCATCGTGTGTGAACATTGTAAGAGGAAAAACGAATATCTGCCGTATCAATCAAATAACCGTTTTATTGCTTTCATTTCCTGTTTTGTCAGGAAAGTCGCAGGTGATATGAGACGGGACCGCTGCCCGCTCTCCTTTCTAAAAGCTTCGCCGTCCGTACTTCTGAACGGATTTGGTTGGACCATCCTACTTAAAATCAAGTCTTTTGGCGTTTTGTATCAGTTGTTGTTCGACTGACATGTTGTAGGGTAATATCACATTCACGAATTCTATTAATTATGTAGTCATATAAAGTAGGTTTACTGTTCTAAGCGAGGGTAATTTGTCAGTCAGCATGCGATAAGAAATTTACGATCAGTCGGCCGCTTTCATTTCGATCCTAAGAAAGTTCTAGATTCTAAGAATTATGAGAATAGAATGTTAATGAAATAAACTTTTTAGGGAGTTTTATCAACCAGGCTTTACGTGATAAATTCGGAATTTCGTGTGGTATGAATATAACCCTTATACTTATGTATGTTCAGTACCTATACCACGCAGTAATACAACCGGAGTTGATAACCCGCGACGTAAAAATAAGTTTAACGTATGCATATGTGTCTGTCTGTAGCAACGTCGTTTCTAAATGGATGGGCCAATTTTGTTTTAATTTATTGCATTTTAATATTTCTTTTAGTTTGAAACCGCTGATTTTTATTTGAACCTTTTTTTAGACAGTTAAATAGGATTTATTACGGTTTAAACATCTATTATTTTGTTGTTTCAAAATCGTCTACAGCTCTTTTCTAGTTGTTGACAGGATCCGCTCAGCTTTACGTCTTTGATCGATATAAAATTGAATATCCTGTAAATAAGTCCAACGGCAATTTGTAATTTTTTTATACTATCACAATTTGCTGCCAAGATAATTATGTGTATATACTAGACACTTTTATTCTTATGATCTTTTAGTAGTGGTTTTCAACTTAAAACTTTCATTTATACCTAACTCTCCTGGTGATAGGACCGCAGGTCATCATCATCAGCCTCTCGATGTCCATTGCTGGACATAGGCCTCCCCTATGCTATGCTACTCCATCCGGTCCTGGGCTTTCCTCATCCAACAGTTTCCCGCTGTCTTCTTCAGGTCGTTAGACCTTCTGGTAGGAGGGTTATTACTGCAGGTAATTCTATTTAATTAATTCTTAAGTAAATACTATTTGTTTTCCTATCGGATCCTATTACCCGTTCATTCCTCCCTTCATTCATTACCCGAAACATGATTAAAATATTCGTTCAAATAATTATCAAGCAAGTAAAAACGAGATAATTTTTTTATAGATAGATACTGGTTTTTATTAAAGAACGACTGGCGCAAAATTGACGTTTCTCAGAAAGTCCATTTGTCGCGGGTTGATACTTTTTCCTTGTTTTTTATTATTCTGATTTATTTGTAGGTTTCTTATTGTGATCATCATATCGGTCGCCCCAATCTGACCGGTATTAACGGTATATTTCTCCTTGTTGGTTTGCATTATTAATTTAATATTTTAAAGTAATATGATTAAATTAAACATTTAAAAGCCTGTTATTATAAATAATAATTTCGATTTGATTTTGTTTTTATAATTGTATCGAGCACTTTGAAGCGTATTTTTTTAAAGAATTGTATCGATTGACTCCAAGACTCGGAAATGGGAGGCTGAATTTAAGTTTTTAGGCAATCATTACTTTCTTCAAATTTTATAACTGGTATATTGGCAACAAGTAACCAAATTTCATTTTAAAAATAAATAGGTTTAATTTTTTTATTAAAACACGCCATACACAAAATAATTGTATTTAAACAACCTCCTTATAGACTTACATATTTTTAAAACAATCATGTATAGGTACTAGTGGCCCAGTAGCGATATATCGTAGTGTGCGTTGTGTTTTTGTGGTTAATTTAATGTATCTATTAATTCATTATTTTTAAAACTCCTAACTTTCACTCCTTCCCCTCTGTATGTAGGTACCTAAGAGTGCCAAATTTCATACTACTCCGTCCGCGCATTTTCATAAAAAAGGGTGCAAAGTTTTTGCTTCACGTATTGATAATATATAGATTAAAGAATTTTTCAATGTATTTTTATGCACAATGTAAATTTAACAATAGTATTCATTTTTATGAATATCCCACGTAACGTTTTGTTCTCAAGATTTAAATCTTAAAAAGTATGAAAAAAAAATGAAGTGGCTGGCAATTGTTGGATACAAAAACCAGAAGATCAAGCTTTGTGGCGTGCCGATGATGATGCTGTGAAATCAGTGTTTTCTGCTTTTTAGTCAATATGTATATTTAAAAATAGCGATAATTTATAACATTTTCATTATACCAACGTTTTAGAAACATCCGCACGTTCTGAACATTTGCATTTATAAAACACGTCCAACTATAGTAGCCTTTTAAATGTGTGACAGTTACTTTTCGAAAATGTTTGCATATAGGTCCGGAGTTCAGGGAATAAGAAAAAATATCAACTTCGGTCATATATGTGAAAAAATAAATTCACTGTTAAACAAGAAATATTTTGGTGCTTTATTCATTTAAAATTCTTCACGATCATAACAGTATGGTAGGCTTCGTGCTGTTTAAGTATAATCTTATTATGAACAAAACGTAACATCACCCCTGTAATCCCCGAAAGGGTAGGCAGAGGAGTGTAGTACACTCGCAAGTTTCACCAGTTATGTTTAAGTCCCATTGCCATACACCGGGCACGATTCCCGAATCCGAGTCACTACTAGAAATTCTAAATTAGAAAAATCCAATAGCACCCCACCCGGGACTTGAACCCAGGTCCTCCCGATCGGTAGTCGCGCTTGCAACCGCTCGACCAACGAGGTAGTCAATATTATTATTATATTGTCACACCAGGACCACTACGGGGTAGGCAGGAAGCAACGAGTGCCAAACATCTCTATCCTTACAGCCCTGTCGTTTTTCTTCTATATTCATCACTATGTTCTTTTTATCAACATGCAACTTTAATAATATCAAAACATTTTTTTTTTGAGTAACACAAACATTTAATAATATCAGTATGATAACTTTACACAAAGCAACGTAATCAATGTTCAAATACATTTTTAAAGTGGTTATACGATTTTCAAGAAAAAAAATTACACACAATACAACTTTTCCACAGTATTTCTACATCTATTCTGTGTGCCCCTGTTTCGACCAATTTTTGTTACCTTTCGTGTGGGCCTATGCAAATAATTTAGACATTGTTTTTCCTACTTAAATTATAAAGTGATACCGCTAAGTAAATTCAACAACTATTATAAGTAGAGTCAGAGGATAAAAAAAATAATTTTTTTTTCAGTAATTTCTAAAGACATGAAATTTGATAGAAATAATAATAAAGCGAGCACCCAAGAATCGATCTTTATAATTCTGATCCATACTAATTATTACTATACATGATCAATTAAAACTTGTAAGGCACTTCTAAGCACGTAATAAATCACATATAGCATAAAACTAGGCTTACATGTTAAAACTTCAGATAAAACTAAAAAAAATCAATTACAATTATTCAATAGATGACAATATTTGTTACAATACTGTAACTTAATGAAGGTACTAATGCTGAACACCATATTTAAGTGAACAAATTTTATGGAAAAACTGATTCACATAAGTATATCGAAGGGTTAAGCCCAGACTATTTAGGCTTATTAAATTATAGACCAACTATGCAATGCCTGATGTAGGTTAATGCTCGGTTTGAGTTCTTGAAGATATTCTCCAGGAATGGGTTAGCCTCTCAAAAACCATTTTTCTGTCAATCTGGTTATATTAAGCTTATACATACTAACTATGCTCCCATAACCCTTACATAAGCAAACAAGATATTATGTTTCCTTTGGGACAGAAATGTCTCCTGCACTTCAGATGTAAAACTTTGTGTTTAACACTAGCAAGGAAATGTTAATATGTAACAGGAACAATAACTAAGTATATCAATATAACTCCATAACGAAGTTTTAATAACAAAATTAATATCACAAAAATATCATGGTATCGACAAGGCAAAAAATATTCAGACGTTTTTATTTATTTAATAAAAACAGAAATTGTGTATTACTATGACTTCTTGCCTGTATGGAAGTCAATGCTTAATTCAAATGGTGCTCAAATATAGAAATTGAATATTTAGTAAATACAAAATTAAAATTATATTATCTATTGTTTAGAGATTGATCTTATCTTGGCATTCTAATCTGTATGTAATAAGTTTAAAAGATAAGGCATTTTATTAACTCAATTTAACATACACTAAGCATTTCACTTAGAGAACACAAATAAGTTTAGATTACATCTATCCAAAGTCTCGCCTTTCTCATTATGGGACTCTTTTCATTCTCTGAGGACACCCTAAATCCGTGTCCAACAGTGGAACAATAAAAACTGATGAACTGCAGTGCCCGAGTGCTACTGATCTTTCAACCGTAACATAACATCGCTAAGTACATCACCCACCATAACACTAATTGATAACCTTCGTTTGTTAGAGTACAACTAAAATTCCGGCAGCGCGTTGGCAGCAAGAAGAGCGGCGTCGATGGAGTCCATGTCGGTGGAGTAGCTGAACTCGGTGGCGATGAGCCGCAGCACGCGCGGGTAGAAGCCGTCGGCGGCGTGCGCGCGCCGGAACAGCGCCGTGGTGAGGTAGCGCTGCGCCAGCACGCAGCACGCCGATTATTATTTTATTTAAGGTTTGTAGCGGTGGCACTCGGTGCTCTCTGCCCACTCCGCAAGAGACCTGCGTTGTGGTATATGAATCGCTATCGAGTCATCAGAAGACATACGTATTAGTTAATAATGCCCCTTGCCTGAAAAAAAGACATTCTTAGTTCTTCAGTCGGAAGTATTCGGTGAAGAAGGCCAAAGGTATTTTGATCGCAGATGTAGCCGGGCGCTGCACGTCATGATAAACGCGATTGTATAACCACATTTCGATGTTATTCACGCACAATTTTCATTATGTACAAATATTTATATAGTTTAGCATACAAACTTCTGTTTTACAATTTGTTTTCGTTCTGTAGGACGGGATTTATACATGTATTTATACATACATGTCATATTGTCAAATAACATCATATCTCCTACTTTGACTTTAGTATTTAATGGATTTAGATATTTAAGTCAAATTATCTAACGTTTCGCGGTCTTTTCCGTGTCTTTCCTGCGTCCATCAGTACGCTCGTCAGTCAAGCCTTCTGTCTGTCAGTCTGTCCACATCTCAATAGCACTCGGTTCGATTCGCTACCATTTGGTATGTCAGTGCAAATGTACAATGTTTCGCGTTTTCTCAGATGTGAATCATTATTATCTTGAAATATTTTTTAAATCTTTGTATTGTATATAAGTGTTTTACTTATAATAATAACTATCTGAAATTGTTTGAATTATAAGCACTTTCCTTGGTTTGAAGTACTTCTGAACGCAAATTTAAAACAGGTCCTCGGGAAGATTCAATCATCTGTAACTGACTGTAAGTCGCACCGATTTTCTGTTTGATCGGGTTTGATTAACTAATGTGCAGTTATCTTTAAAAATATGCTCACTTATATTTCTAAAGAATAATAACGGATTTAAGAATATGCTCACTTATACTTATTTCAAAAGAATTATAATTATCAATTTATAACTGTGGATTTAATAGAGATTAAAATTTACACAATTTACTATCAGTTTAAAGATTGTAATGTGTAAAAGAGTAATATCACTAGGTCTAAGAAAATATTTTATTAAAATAAACATGTATCTATCTATCATTTTTAATGTCTGAAATATTTTTTTTGTATTGAGTCATTGTTTGTAAATTTCATCGTATAAAATAACATCACATTTGTATTAGTGTGATTTCCCCAAATGGGTAGGCAATGAAGTGTAGTATCTACTCCCACTTGTTACGTTATATGTATGTCTAGGGAATAGGGGGTGAGCCTACTCTCATACACTGGGTACCAATTGAAACTCCGAGCTACTCGTAATTTCGACTTACAAAACCGAAATAATACATTTCATGATATTATAACTATGTCGATAATCGTCGTCGGGATATAGTTATGTCGATTATTCCCTTGTGGCATCGTATCAAGGTCTGCCACAATTCGTACAGTGTATCTATTTGGAAACATTACCAGACAATATGAGTGTGCTTGGCACGGCCGCCCGCCGTTGGCAGTGCGTCCATTGTTCGTCTGTAGACTTCGCGTTCCACTGTTGCACACGACATGTCTGTCAAGATCACTATTAATCTTCACGATGGAAGGTGATACTCTACGAACTAGCCCCAACTTTTTCAACATGCGTTCAGATACTGGGTTTACCCTTGATATTTCTTACATTAATCTAATCATATAAAATTTAATTCTCGTATTTCACATAAAGGTCACATCTTATAGGTATTTCCTTAACTGTTTTTCATTTAAGATTTGTGTGGAATATTCAATAGAAATTTGAAGTTTAACAGTTTTTACAATCATTGTAAACTAATATAAATGAAA
Organism: Parelbella ahira ahira; assembly: GCA_018244795.1. Classification (NCBI taxonomy): domain Eukaryota; kingdom Metazoa; phylum Arthropoda; class Insecta; order Lepidoptera; family Hesperiidae; genus Parelbella; species Parelbella ahira. The sequence continues at coordinate 8,436 of DWME01007330.1, forward strand.
TTACTTGAATTAAATTACAGAGAAAGTTTTATGTACATATATTTTGTTTAATAACATTATTACATTTCATATTTACCTTTTCCCGCTCAATATGAGAGGAAACTCATATTCCAACAGTGAAATTATAAGTGGGTCGATTATTATTATTATTTTATTATAACATTTTATTTATATTTAACGTTATCCGTAAATATACTTAATGGAAGGAAATGTTGCAGTAGCAAAATGTTAAAATCAATTATATATTATAACTCTAACGTTTGAAATAATTTCCTATAATATATTGTTCTTTTGAAACATTAAAACAACATTATAATAGCGTGTTCCTCTACGAGCAGGTTGGATATTGTTGTAAATAATATTTCGATTTTATCGTTGTACAAGGGTCGGCAGGTAAATCCTGGCTGCGAGCCAAGTGGGCCCACGCACATAGCGCGCTCGACTAACTGATAATCCATTGTGTATTCTATCACATCGTTTATTGAATTTATTTTCATTCGACCTTAAAACGATTAATAAAATTCATACCCAAATCCTACAATGCCATCTGGATTGAGCCATGTATTTTTAGTATCTTTGCAAAAATGTAAGGCCGCAGATACTTGGTGTACGCAACAAAAATTTTAACCGTATATTTTTATTTTAGAACACTTTTATTATCTTCATTAATGGCGCAGTAATGGTATCATTACGGTTTATGCCCGGCCAATCCAATAACATCAATGGGTATATACCTACATATGTATAGGTGATATGTATGAATGGGAAAAAATTGTAAACTCCATATTACTTTTCAAGGGTTTACAACGCTTATGGCATAATACGAAAACTATTAAGCCCTTATACTCGTACGTTTAAAAATCAATTATAACGCCTACTTCAGATACGAAAGCTTTCAATTTGGTGCCACTTTTAATTTCAGTTTCTAGAATATTCACAATACTTTACGCTTTATATCACAGTGTGAAGTAATCTCAATTTGCCTACCGGCGACCGAGTAATGATCATTCAATCATCTTCTACAATCCTTTAATCATCTCACTGTTAAGCAGGGATCTCAGATTGCGAAGGGAATGCAATATTAAATCATCATTTGTAGTGCCAGGTGACTTGAAGATCGCTCTTTCCTCTCTCAAGTACCTTTCCGTATAAGTCGATGAAAGATGAAAATTTTCTATTTCCCAGTCAACTTACCCATTAACGTCTTTTAAATGCTAATCTTTTAATTACGTTCAATTAAGCTTAAAGTAATCGAGGACTTTTGTAATTGGTTTTGGAGTAAGTAATTAACGACATATTTTTTATATTATTACTTTTAAGCAACTTAATATTGTAATGTGCTTACAATTTGCAACAGAATCAAACATAAAGTAATATTGACATGTTTAAAAAAACAATTGTACGAATCGACGAAATTGTAAAATAAACGCTTGTATATCATTTGTCTGCAACAAACGTAGGAGGTATTATTGACGTCATTTGTAACATTAATTGATATGATCAATCGGTTACGATGCTCTGATTTAAATCAGATAAGCTATTAGTAACAGGTGTCAAAACGTTACAATTATGATGCGAACGAAACTGTAAATATGAAAAAGTATATGAACACCTGAAACAAATGTGCATCACAAGAACCAGTGTTTTAAATTTGATTTAGAACATGAGTAAATTCGATTTACGCAGTTTGAACATCTGAGTTATGTTTATAAAGTTGGCGCATCATGTGCTTGGGCTTTCATAAACTATCAAAACTGGTTAGTCTTTGATGTTACAGTTGTATAATGTTTTACATCAATATGACTAAATTAACTCGATCGGTTCAAGTGATGTTCTAAAAGCAACTTCAAAAAGTTGCTTTTGTAATTGGTATCTGTTTTTGATATCAATCTTTTGTCTTTCTACAATTGGATGCGGGTCTTCTTTCTAAATGAGAAAGATTAAGAGACTGCTACGCTGGCACGATAGAGAACGTTTTGGGAAATCTCAAAGGTTTGCAGGTTACCTCCTTATGTTCTGTTTACCATTATAATTTAATATATTTTATGATTAAGGTGTGAAATTCTAAACAACTACGCTTTAACTGCTTTTTCCGGTATCTGTTAATATAATAAATTTGTATCTTACTAGAAGTTTTTTAGTAGCCGAAATGATGTAATTAAGTGGTTTAATATAAAGAGTAGAATATAGTGATTTAAAAATTACTTATGTTTTATAAAAAACTAACATCAGTGTAACACATGTACTCAGAGATCGAACGTTGGTGTTCCAGATCATCGCGAGATATAATGTAAGACCGAACAGTGAAAAAAAAATAAGAATACATCTGGTAATTGAATACAATAAAAATATAGTTAACGTAAGTATTTGTACTCCTTTTAAGATATGAATGTCCATGACACAGATACTTCATGACATAACTTTTCACATATAAGAAATTGTAATTGAATTGGTTGTACAAATTTACATACGCATATATGTATATTACTAACAGATGCCTATATTATATTTTAATTGTATTGTACTGTACAAATTTAATAGTAATTTCCATATGTACACATAAATGGATAATTTAATAATAATGTCTTAATAGGCCAACTCAGACACGATCTTTGATCTCAAACCAGGCAGGTAGAGGCAACCTGGGCTATAGTGAACAGAGAGCTGATAAAAGTACATATTGAAATAGATTAGATACATAGTTTATCTTACACCCAGCGCTCAACGAAAGCTCGTAAAATAAATCGTAAAATATTTGTTCTCGGTGAGAATCGAACTCATTAGCTGAGGCTCAGCATTTAGTGTCTTAAAGCTTTGGGCCAATACGTCAGTCAAGTTAATATATGCCGCACATTCTTTTACGAATTTATACACGAAACATGCATTTAGTTAGGTATTTAACGCGAAAATAGTTTTAAGCGTTTTTATTGGAGTAACTAGGGACGTAAAAATAATAACTAGCGAAGCGCAGAAATACGAACGGTAACCAATTCTAATTTGGTGCAGATAATGCTGGTGTGAACACGCTATTATTAGTGCATCCGACAACACGGCTAATCAGGAACACGTAAACGAGATTGACACAGAGTTTTGTTTCGCCTTGTCTAAGATTAAGAGGGCAAATCAAACGCTCGTAAATTTTAGCGGGCTCAAAATAGATCCTAGTAGCGGCCACAGTATATGAGTGTTGTTATAATATAAAGCTCTAGATGCGTGTACAACAATAATTAATTTAGAAGGAAAAGCTTTGGCACTTGTCCATTGAAAAATTCCGACAGTTTTGTGTATCCGTAGAGCGATAGCATCGCAATACAAGCGTCAACTGATGCTTGACGAATACAATTTTCTACAATACTGTGAGAATATTTATAATAATGAAGTGCAAATATTATACATTAAAAAAAGAAGAAGCGCGTCAGATCTCTAAGGACCCCGCCAGGAACCTAGCGTGGTGATATAATAATAATAATGATTTTAGATTCATGTGGTAAATATATTGTCCATGGTATTTTAACGTTTTAATATTGAAGTGAAAGCGTTTGTAACCCGGAGGCGCTTGCAGGTTACAATCGATCTGTAAAGTTGAGTAGCGCTGGACGCCATCAGAAGAAGGTTAGGTTAGCACTTACGGCAAATTTCTACGAGTTTCCTTGTTTCGAAGTAAATGTTAAGCAATCTGTAATTGGTAAGTAAATCTCTTCGGAGGCTTTAAAGGCGGTTGAAAAACATTCGACGGACTGCTTGGTTGCTAATGTTACTATGTGGTACATATAATAGGTATAATAGGTATAATAGATATAGTAGGTATAATAGGTAGGTACTAGTATACTCTAGATGGGGAATTACCCCCAACTCGCGTTAGAGTGGCATATTGCAGTGAGGACCGGGTTCCGGAGTGCAGTTGCGGTAGAAGCCCGTATCCACTTATGGCACATAGGAGGGCTTACAAACATACAGAAACGAGTACCTAATCCAGAAACATTTACGACGTGGTATCCGTAAGTGTAGCTCTATTTACTGATTCTTCACAAATTCGTCGGTGACTCTGCTTTTTTAAGGTTCATACCTTAAACTATTTAAGTTTAACCTCGAAACCACTTTTTTAGTTAAGCATTCGAGGCTAAATCGTCGAGTTGATTGCGACAGAGTTTAGTTTAGCATAGCTTGCATAAGTTATGAAATTAAACTGGCTAGTTTTTATACAATCTCTAAATGAACGAAGTAAAGAATTGTAGAATGTATGGTAATCGCACAGGATTAAATTTGAAGTCGCGGCTAACAAACAG
>DWME01007331.1:0-12721 GCA_018244795.1 Parelbella ahira ahira
TATATGTTTTAAGGTCCTTTCCTATTATTGTTCAACAAAAAACTTTAGTGACTAGTTAATACGTTTAATGATTTCAATGTTATGTTAAAGTTTTTCTATTATCATGTTTTGTAATATATGATGTATCTTTTAATTGTGGCACATTGTAGCCGCCGTAAAGCTTAGTAAATAAGTAAAAATTGGTAGTCACTTATACTGACCATTACCTGACTGCTGGCATGGCGCGGCCTGCCTGGTCACAGCTAAATGTAGCAACGTAGGCGGTGCGAGATGTACTCTGCGATCCCCTACCCGCTTGTCCAGCGTGGGGATTATGGGCAAAAACCCTACAAGAGAGACCTATGTTCAAGAAACTTAGACAGGGTGATAATGTGCTGTAGGAATTGACTTTATAAACATTGCCGAGTTAATATCAGTTACTTGCAATCAACATTCAAGAAGCCTTAAATTGAAAGTGTTATTAGTAAACAAAAAATTTTATACCTAGTTGTTGTGTCATATAATATGCTTATTGCTAAATGATGCGTCCGTATATTAATGATACTGAAACTTTTTAAACTTGCTACATAATACATTTAGAAACTAAATATGTATTTCATATTCATTCAAGTATGCATACATTCATTTTTTCATACAACATACCATTTTTAAATATCATTTACAAATTGTACCGGTCTATGACACCTCACACACACGCTGTATAACAGCCATGCTAAATATTAACCAGCTTTTAATCGTAGCGTACAGCACAGCAGCGCTTTGCGCTTAATTCTCTAAGCGCACATCAGAATGCCCATTGTATTCGTAAAGCTGGAGCTAAATCGCGACCGGAGCCGGGTAATAAATTATTATTTTTGATTACTGCAGCCGGTCCGATAGCCGGACGGGTTGCTGTTCCGATGCAGATAGCCCAGTTTGCGTGTACAATTGTCGCATCTGCGCCGCGCACCCATTGTGTTAGTGGGAACACAGCCTTAATTGCAAGTCTGAATAAATTAAAACCAGAATGCTATCGTGTACCGACGCGGTCTAGGATCTGCGAATACTTGCCTTTGAGTATTCTAGGATTGCCAGTTTGTTCTGAGTTTGCAAATGATCAAATGTTCGCTGTTTTCCTTATTTCCTAACCGCTGTATTATGTTTACGTTCCATGTGTCTGTAAATATACAAAAAGAAAACTTTTTAGGTAAGCTAATGCCGGGAAGATGTTAGGTTACTCAATCGTTATTGTCCATGGAACTGGTTAGTATAACAGTGCATACTACTATAGATACTAATTAATATATTCAATATTTGGACACAAACTACGAAATAATAAAAACTTTACATTCAAAAATGGAACACGCATAGACAATAGAGTACACCTCGATACGTATCCGGGGTTCATTTTTTAGGTAACAGTTAATGGCATTATTTATGAAAATATTTTTTTACTTCATAAAGTATTAAGTTCTTTTTTAAATCTTCGCTTTGAAAATAGAAAATAAATTGCCTGCATCATGCAGCTCATCGTCTTCAGTTTATTAGCTGCGCGGCAGACTAGTGCTTAGGGCTTGTTGTACGTTGTTGGTTAATTGAAATGCGTGTAAATACTCGCGAGGTTACAGAACAGACGTGTAACTGCGCTTTATCTGTCTCCGTCTATTTCCTATTGAATTATACTAAACCTGCTGTAAGCAGGTATAATATGCTTTCTCAAACTAGAAATGTATAGTATGCATTGCGATGTTTGCCTATCGTTCACACAGAAAGTGAAGTTGAAGTATTCAGAAAGGTTTGAGTTGTAGTTGCCAGATAGTAACAGTGCAAATGAACTATTTTAAACATATTAAAAATATCTTAATAGTTTAAATAATAGTATAAGTATATTTTATATAAACGTACTGCATTTTATATAAGCATTAGAGAGTATCAAAATAATATTTATTAATATGCACAATTTATTTTCATTCGCATAATTAAAACTATCGTAAAAGATTCAACCTTAGAAGTAATCTTAAAACATTGTTATAAAGTGACAATTTATTCAGCCGAAACTTTGACTATAGTCTGTAAAACTATAAAGAATGAAAGTTTACATGAATACAAAGTTAAAAAACGGCTAGTTTCTGAGATATAGGTATCACCAATACAAATTAATTTCACATGTAGTACTCGTATATGGCCAAGCATATTAAATGGCGTTAAACTTAGGCTAGATACATTCGGTCGGGTGAGCCAGGCCTATATAAAGTAAATCTGGGAAAACCCAAAACTTAAACCCACGCGAACAAAATCGCGGGCAATTGCTCGTTTTATAATAACAAACCAACTCCGTTCGCATTTTGAAGCTTCAAATGATCATCAATGTAACATAACTCCTATGTAATCTGTGAACAGAAATATTTAGGTACTTGTCACTGTAAGTTACACGATTGTAAGCCTTATGTCCGATACCATAAAGACTTCTTAAGATTCCGTCCAAAAAAGTGCCAATTACGTATAGGTACTTCAATAACGACGCGCTTGTCAACAATGCCATCGATTGTCTCTGTATCGCTGCGGGAGAACAAAAGGCTCCAATCAAAAGTAGAACGCTCCGTATAGCCGATAATCAATCTAGTTTTACATCTGATTAGGTGCAAATTACAATACAAATAGGTTGATCACGACTTGAGAACGCTATGAATAGAATGTCACAAGTACACAGCAGTAGTCATTGAAAATTAAACCGTAAATCGTTTTATTTAAATTGGTTCTACACGGCATTTAAACGGGAGGAACATCCTTTAGATCTAATGAATATTTTTTCCATAAAAAGCCCTAATGACTATAATCAGGTGAAGGATTAGGGTCCTTATATACTATAACGTAAGGCTTAGAATACTTTTGTATGTTGGTTTTTGTGTCGTTTTGCCTTCGGACGCGCGATGACAATGTCTTTGCACTTACGCCAAGGTGACATACGATGTTAATAGGTATTGTATTAGTGCTAAAATTCCGTGACCTTATGATGTATAAAGTTCACTTATGTGATGGCATGATCTCATTGTCAGTCGTATCTATATAAAACAGGCGTGGTACGATACCATACTTGACTGATGGGTTTTTTATGTTATTCTACATATAAACATAACTGGTTAATACATGTACCTATATGGAACAAGTGAATCATGGGAATGTGCTGCTCTCCTCTGCCTACTCTGCCTCTGCCTCTCCTGCCTGCTGCACCCCTTAGTTTGTTTCTTTTTTTCCTTGACTCTAAGTAGTTTTTCTCCCGATATTGACCTTCGTAAATTAAGCTTAAATCGCAGTCGACTTAATTTTAAAATTTCTTACATTACGTTACATTACTTATATTTCTTTAAAGAGGTCACTTGCATTTGTACCCAAAGCACAAAACACAGAAATGAGCGCCTCTGAATTCTAAGCCACTAGTCTGCCAATACTTGAACGAATTTAATTTAATTTTACACTTTATTATGTTTATTCATTTCTTTATCTTCTTATTAATACGTGTAGCAGAACCAGAATATTAGCAATAACATCATTTACATTATTTGTTCATATTGTTCTCGCCTTCGTTACTTACCTACATAATATATCGTTTTCCAGCTACACGATATGCATATTATGTGTATATATGTTTTGTCGTTATTTGTTGTTTTTTTATTTTCTCTAAACTTATGTGATAACTAATTTAAAAGCTATCAATATTTTTCCCAAATATTTTATTTTAGTATTTGTGTTTATGCCTGTGTGGCTACTAATTTGAATGTTGTCTATATCGTTTTCTAAATTTAATCTAACTCTCTTGTACAACTCGCCGAAGAATGAACGATGTGGAAATATGAACGGATGAAACGAAGGATGAATGAATAAAGGAAGAATGGTGTCGAAGTTTATGTGGAATGTTCCATCCCCCTCAACTGGGCTTGTACTAGTATTGGTCTTCAACAAATCGAATTGCAAGCTAGTTTCCACCGCGCATGTGGAATATAACTATAGAATGAGCTTCTTCCTGAGGTATTCCTGCCGCACCGTGTCATGGGGCTCTACGAGCATATATGAGGCTCAAAGCTTTTCTTCCAAACCGGTACAGCATATTGGTGATCCCCGTACTTCGTCCATGTCTATAGTGACCCTGATAGTGACCTCTTACCAAGAGGCGGTTTGTATGCGAAAGGCTTTGATTATAGTATAGTGGTATCATAGGTATATATATATACATATAAAACCTTTGACATCGATTGAAATTATTTAAAATTTTAACTAACCCTTCACAGCTTCATAATATTATATAGTATCTAGTATGTCTTGAATGTAGGTAACATAAAACGTAGGTACATACTATAGTTGTGAAGACATACTTACATAATATGTTTAATAAATGTCCTGACCATGGCTCGGATACTTTTGATGAGAAATTACTGCGCAGTAAAAATGTTGTGAAACAGACATTTAGGTACGTGGATACTTTTAAACAATTATTACATAGGTAGCTACTAGTAAATGACAGCACAATGTGAGATAAAATTTCGAGTCAATCGGTAGTTAGCATTGATCGACGATAAGAAACATTAGGCGGTATAAAGTACGAGATAAATCTATTTGAGCGTGCTCTGACGTCAAGACAAAGCGAAACTTACTTTCAATTTGCAAACATTTTTTTGTAATGTCTCTGTAAGGCTATGCTGTAATTATATGGCGTAATTAACAATAGCATACCGAAATAATTTCATAATTACTATCGTACCTACCTCGTTACCGAAAACCCGTCATGGTACTGCAGGTGATTTTTTTGTGAAGGTTTTAATTACGAACGAATTCGCGTTATTATGTTGCAACATGCGTTTCAGAGCGATGTTTTAGATCGCGGTGTGATATTTTAAATATGAAATGTACAAAAAAAATAAAACATCCATAGACTATAATCTATGAATAAATTCGTTATGGTTCAGTTTAAAGAGCTGTATTTAGTGTAAACCGTAATGTGATACATATTTATGTACATTCAAACTCGTTAACAGTAATTAGCTGTTTTAATCTAACGTACATTTATAATGATATATACATAATTATGTAGCGGTACTGTGCTGTAATATAAACGTACCGGTATTATCACACCATACAATCCATTATTGGCTGTTCGTGTGTTGAGTCTTTGCCATCCACTCTTTCCTACCTGGAAATCAACAACACGAGGCCTTTAATCCGCTTCAAAATCAGACGCAGCGTTGGTTTTAGCAGTCAAACCTTACGTAGAATCTACTCGCACATTCACTTTAGTAATGACGTCCTTTTTGACGACTTTACTACGTAACCTCCGTTATGTAACATCCTTTATTAGATACTGCCGTTCTGAAATCATCCTAATGCATTTTATTAATAGCGACAAACCTGTACGCCCATTAAAATTAATTGACATCAATTTTTTTCTCACAGACTGGCATTGATTCACAACTAATTATGTATACATCCTGATTCTTTAGCATATACTTCCTTTATTTCGACACGGTCCTACTATACGAATTTTAATCAATGAGAATTCGTTCAATTTGTTTTTAAATATCGTACTATAGTGACCAATTTAGATAAAACTGATCGTAGACTAGGATACATAGGATATGAGGATGCATAGGATTTCCATTGTGGACATTATGAAAGTACTAAGTACTACTTAGTACATTTTAATGAATACTTCAAGAAAAATCCTTACACTCTTGTTAAAAATATTTCACTAACGGATGAATGAAGTTTTCGTAATTGTAGTTTATAAGTGTAGAGAAGGGGAGAAAGTTAACATTAACATTATACAGTTGTTACAAATATGTAGGTATGTACATTAAATTGACTAAAACCTTAATCGATTACCTCATCGGTTGAGTGGTTGCAAGCGCGATTGCTAATACAGAGCTCCTGGGTTGGATTCTCGAGTCGGATATTGTCGAATTCCTCTAACTTGAAATTACCAGTGACAGTTCTTTGTGTGGATTAAGCAAACAAGGGTTTTGACTGTAATCCTCATACTGGGCAGGTCGTAGAACATAGAAGTTACATGAAACTAAAACGAGAAAAATGAACACCTAAAAAAGAAATAGTGAACACGGTTTCCGCGATAAAGGAAACTGTTATGTTATTCAGAAGCAGGTGACAAGTTGAAACCATGCCATTCGAGTCGTCACTGCGGAGATTCTCATACCTTCATTATATATGTATGTACGTCAGCAGGAAAACGTGAGAAAATGCCACATAGTTAATGCTGTCACAAACAAACAATAGAAACAAAGAAAAAACAAAGACAAAGAAGTTACCGAATTATAACAGAAGTTGGAGGCTGAAATGTGGTGACCTAGAAACAGATGTACAATGACAAAATCAGTTGTTGGTTAAATAACTGAAAAATTCCAGAATTTTTTTTTCTACAATTTGTATTAGACTTATTGACTGAGAGTAAACGCCTTTAGCCAATAAGTACCGTGCCCTTATATCCCTGGGTTTAAGGTGTTACATAGGAAATAAATTACAAAAATGTTTACAAAATTTTAAATCATTTTTATTTCATCATTTTCATCACGTCCGGTCATTTACGTGTAAGTAGAAAGCACCAAGCGCCAAGCTCTATTATTACAGAACTAACTTTCTTCTTCTATTATAATTGTTTTTAGGATTATCACTGAAGTAATGAAAGCTATGGTAAATAAAGGCGACCGTTATAAATAAAGTGTAATAAATAAAAATGTGCAGACAAGAAGCGAAGCCTTAAAGAACTAACGGTAAGTCTGATCGGCGTTGCAGACTCAATCTCGGGTGGAGATGGGCTTCCGGATAAGCACCGCCGGCGGCTGCCACTGACCGATCTAGATTCGAATTATAAATCCCAGTCGTATATAAATACTATTATACCTATTATATGCTATAGCAGTGTGGTCACAACCTTGGTGGACCCAGTTAAATATTTCTTATAAAATGTTATAATAATAACAAGGGTTCAGTCTCGTAAATCACAGGGTAAATCGAAATGATAAAAAACGTTCATCACGAAGTCTAATATATGTATAAGAATTAGAAATGATATTATCAGGTGCATGTATACGCAGCCTGGAATGAACCTGGGACTCTCGGTATGGAATGGCTAGCATAAAGCTACCTTATGAACGGTCGATGAAAATAATTGTTAAATATTTATTGAATTGACCAATGCAATAAAGTGTTGATGTTAATTATTCCCCAATAAAATAACCTTAAAAAAGACTTTATATGTACTAAAAAGAGCATGCTTCTATTTCATTTCTTCTTATATACACTATGGTACGTATTTTCTCTCCAACATAACTTTTAATGCCTAAAGACTCGTTTTCAATCGGGACCCGACGCGCCAATTTAAAGCAGCTCCTTGTTTACTGAAGCTGTCTCAACAACCGATGCCGGCCGCGGCACAAAACAATAACAAACAAAATGTATGTCTTATAAGATAATACCTTTCTTACACAACCCTAAAAGAACTACAAAACTGATAAGTTGCGGGGGCATAACAGGTAGGAGCACACAGCGACACGTGACTTGTGACCGCGCGTAACTACGGACAAATACAAAGGAGATCACCTGTAAATAACGCACACATGTAAAATTGCGGTAATAAATCTGCCTAACACGAACGAAATGTTCCACGCACACACGCGCTGCTTCACCTGAGTCACCTCCACACGGGTTCGGGTCGGATACGATTGACACACTGTTGCATTTTCACCTGTTGAGTGCTAAGTGTGAGTGTAGGTGTGAGTCAGTGCGGTTCAGTCGGGCTGACTGTTTGGCGCGCTTAGGTCGTACGACACAACACTGCGCAGCCGATGCGCTCCGGACCACGTGTGGAAACTGAATGCTAATTGTAGTGATAAGTGGGTAGACTTTTGACCGCCGACAACGTTGCCGTGTCCTCCTCTATTTAGAAAAAATAACTTTTTTTTTTATTCGTTCGTGACACTGATTAGTTGTTGACGGCGCGTTGAGTGGACAGTGTTTGCGAGTGTTTTGGTGACTTTATCACACTGTTTTTATCGGACAAGCTGAGGAACATTTCGGCGGCGGAGGACTGTATTTGGAAATACCTAAAAGGTAGGCGTTTGTTGTTTTAATAAAGGAATTCGGTCCAAGTTATGTAACTAACAATAATCAATATAAATAAATACTGTAAATAATAGTTACTTGATGAATAAATCATAATAATTATTTCTATTCATATATGTAATTATATTAGGTATTGTACGGTTATTAAAACCAATACATTTAGCGGAATTTCATTTAGTTTAATACGATTATTCAATGAACATGCATATATCAAATCAGATAATTATTATAATCTAATTTATAGCGGATACAGGGCTGTAAATGTTTATTGTTTACAGTTATATTACATTTTAATAACCTAATGAATAAAATTGAAAAGAAATAGAAAAGCCATAGGTTGAATATAATATTGACGATCATTTTACAAACTTTGTGTAATTGTTGTTATATATACAACGAAATAGAATAATGCAAGATTTAGGTTAATTAAATAAATATTTACAAATTGAACGCTTGAATATTTAAGTATGTCACTATATCAGAATAATTACTATATAAGAATGAAATAGAACTTAACTGGGATGGTGATATATTGGGGACTTCATATACCTTGCCTACCTTTATCTTTTTACCCAACGTGCACATTTTTACGTTTTTTTACTACTGCTACTATTCATGAGTAGTCTGATAAGATTTGACTGAATCCCAAAAAGCGTAATAAATTTTTTCTTTGAATCATTTAACAATAAAAAGGTTATAATAACCTTAGTGCGAAGTTCATCATCCTAGTTTAAGTAGAGGTTAAAATAATTAGCTACGAAGACGTAGTTGAACGTTTAAATGCGCAGATATTTGCAAATTTTTAACCCACCTATCTACGTAATGCGGTAAATATAAATAATAATATCTAACTTGTGTGTTCTATCTTTGATCCATTGGAATATTTCAATTGCCTATTATTCACTTATAATTTAAACATTTATTTTCAATCTTACAACCATTTGCTCGTTACATTGATATGGTCTACAATGTTCAGATTCACTATTGATTATTTTCGATTATACAAAAGTAGAACTTTGGTGTAACTAATGTTTTGTTATATATTAACTAACATCCTTTTATGTAACTGACGTACGTGTAGTGTTGGCACAAGTTTGGTATAAAAAAACGGGACAAAATTATACACTTATGGAAGTTGACATGGCAGTATTGTGTTTTAACTAATTAGTATATCATTTACTAGATACAAAATAGAACTAGAATGAAAATTAGACATTTAATATTATTGTTATGGTTACTTAATAATATATCTAACATAATTTTTATTTCATATAAGAACTGCATATAAAATGAAATCATACATATTGTTTATATTACACCTATTCAAGCAGTTACGATTTTCACCTGACTTATTTTGTTAACCTAGTAAATTGACTTATATCACTTGTATTAATTTTTTATATTATATATACCATTAGATACAATTAGATAATATATATATCATTTAAATTGGTCGTCAACTTTGCGCAGTCATTCAATTTGTCAAAAATCAGGACGTCCGTAATTCTGGGGCACCTACCGCTGGTGACGTGGGCTGATGACGTAAGTGCGACCGGTGGTAATTAGTTTGGGTCATTACAGCTAATAGCCAATACTGGTTCGATAACACGTGGTGTGATGGACGAATGCAATCTCCTCTCCGCACAATAGTCACGTATTTAGTACAGTACAAAGTTGGTACAGTAGCTGAGAGAACGTCCAATGAGACGCTAATAACCTCTTAGTACTCGCTGTAACTGGAAATAATTGATGCTACTTATCTCATAGGTTATTGTTAGAAATCTATTTCTACTTCCACTTTTGTTTTTCTTTTTAAAAAAATTAAATGATTCAGGAGGTTCTAAAGTTTCTTTTTCTTTTTCAGTTCACATAACCGTCTTGAATAGTACATAGGCAATCAGTTTAGTATTATACCTAGTTGAAGGAATAGCTAGATGGATTTTTACCGTTCTGCTGTTGGACACAGGTCTCTTCTTAGGATGGGATGGATTGAGGCTATAGTTAATGGTTTATGCTGTCAGTAAATCAATGTGTGTTTAATGTTAGCTATTTCTTAAAAAAGCCTATCTACAGCCTCCTACGTCCACAGTACATAGTAATTACATGTAAAGCAGTCGTCGCTTTATAAAAGTTACGTAGCAGTCTTAGATACTTTAGTTTTATGTTGATTGTAGATTTCTGTTGTCATATTACAGTATTATTCAAAAAAGTAAGTTGCCAATATTCCCACGTTATTGAATCTTTGCCAAAAAAGGTTCATTGGGTTAAATATATGGTTGTTAATAAAAATAAAATTCAACAGAAATGTAAATATTTCAATGAAAATAGAAGAGTGACGGAGGAAGCTAGAGATTGAGAACAAAGCTGCTATTCAAGAATATATCCAACAAATCTACATGGAATTTATGACAATACTATGTTTGAGAGGAGAGGCCTATGTCCAGCAGTGGACGGGAGTAGGTTGATGACGAACATGATGATGATAAAGCTTTGAACAGGAAGTTTGTGCAAATCGGTCTAACTTAGTTGGTGGGATTGTAGCTAAAAAAACAATTAATTCATCAAAATATTATTTATATACGCAAAAAATGTAATTAAAGGCAAATAAATAATATTTTTAGCGTAACGGTGCATTGCGCGGTTATGAACGAGCGCATGTTGGTACCTATGTGACGAATTTAGACCATTATAATATTCATTCATTCATCGTAATATACCGTTATTGTTCTGCTATAAGCATTTTTGTATCTAAAATCAACAATCTCTTCTTTTTAATCTCAACTTACATTAGGCATCTGTTGGACGTAAGCATACCCGAAGTACCGCCACAGAGTCTTTCTTTAGCTCTCCTCAACAAATTTCTTCGTTATTACAATAAAAAAACATCAGTGACCATTATTATAATAAAACTCCACAAACATGGTTTATCTGTTCACAACGGAAATCGTCGTTATTATAAACTAACCCGTCTCCCGTATATGTATGACGTAGACACAAGCTGATTAGGAATTATCCTCATGTCCATGTGATATTGTTCTCAAATTTATTATTGCGAGACCTAGTCACGAGCTCTTCCGGAAGTGGCATCCGAAGTTTCTAAAAACAACAATGACAAGTGACAATCTTGTCGTGGTCTCTCATATTGGCGCATACCATTATAACTAGTTGGATCATATCTGGCGTTAATACTGCAACTCGTACGATATACTTTTTAAAATGCACTGATATGTTACACTTAAAATTCACTTGTGACTTCACGGCTGCAGCTTCCTAAAGGGAGTGTAGAGGACTGCAGTAGGTACACTTACATCCTTTTAGATGGAAACACAACACATAATATTACGAGTAACGTTAATAAAAAAAATCTGAAGAATTTTTCAAAAGTAAAATTACATTGCTTTTATTTGAATGCATTGCTCCAAAGGTAACGACTGATTATTACACGTTTCCTCATTTTAAATATTAATTATGTCCCAGATAATATACATACACACGTACTTATGTACACACATACACGTGCATTAATTACAATTGTATTATGATATCATACTTTTTGCCAGTTGTAATATGAAAGTTGGTTGACATTATTTTGAAGAATGAAGGAGGCGCCTATTGACACGTGTCACAAACCTAATACCAGGGGCCCTCGCCACGAAATCATAATGTCTGTCTAATGAATAAAAATAATACCTAAAATTATTTAATAAAATAAAAGTCACATCACCACCATATTGTGTTAAATGGCGACCTTCTTTACATAAGTAACAAAACACCGTGTGGCAAACCTCAAATCTACGCCTATCTAGTACCTACAAGTATTATAAAAACCCCAATAGGCATTTAGGAATCAATAAGATCACTTATGATGGTTCAGCTGGCGCGAAAACATCCAACGATGTGTAGTATAGCTAACAAAGGCTAAAGGCAAGCGGTATGTAAAGCGAGGCATTCCTGGGTCGGCGTCGCGACCTCGGGGACCATTCCGCAGTCGGCGCACGCGCGCCGCGAGCATCCGCATAACCTTACACGTCCCTGCGTCGGCGCGTCGGCGTACAATGTGTTAACGTTACCACTTGTGTGTATCGCGTTCTATGGGATCATTACGCAGAAAACTTACCATGGAAATGGCCAATAGGGATGCTGGTACAAAGCAGTAAGCGCTAATTGTAAAATAATTTGTTATTACCATTATGTGCTTACGTTAGGTCCCTTAGCGGTAGGAAGATGGCAGCGACTCCTAAATTGGAATACTTGAAAATATAGTGTGTTTTTTCTACATTATTCCGTTCATACTGGCACTCTGGTTTTGGAGATTTCTGATTCCCCCTTAGCCAATATCTAGGTTATTTATAATGATTTGCAAACCAATGAATCTTCAATAGCTAACTAAAAAGTAATAGTAAACATAGTCCGTAAAGTCGTACTAAGGAATATCGAACGCTTCCGAATTACAACCATCACTCGGGTTGAAATTTATTATAAAATCCTCCGAAGCAGAGAAATGGCAGTGGAAATTTGCGACTTTATCGTTATATAATGCCAAAGGCATCTTTTACTCTGAACTGCAGAATGGCAAGCGGAAACAGGGCGGTCAATTACTGCGGTACAAAGATGT
>DWME01007332.1:0-12719 GCA_018244795.1 Parelbella ahira ahira
TAAATACAGATTCAAAGAAAAGCAATAATATTTTGCCCGCATCGGGGAAGAAACCCAGGACCCAATAGTGGGGTTTTAAGCACTCAACTAACGAAGCAGCCTTTCAAATATAATTTGAAAATTTAGGCGTCCATTGTTAATTTGAATAGTATCTACTTTCATTTCAGTTTAGCGGTCGAAATATAGACCATTGAAATTATATTTTATTTGGCATCAACGTTGTCGGATGTTGCCTAACCTTGTTCAAACAGCGCGCATTAAGCTTACGAGAGGCATCTTTAAAACCATTAAAAGAGTTTTCTGGAAGAAAACGGTTTGTAAAAGTACCTTTTTCAGCTTATGTTACAAAGACTATTATCAGAAGGAATGGCTGTTTCTAAAGTAAACAAGGAGTATTATTCAAATAATAGATAATTTAGTTATTATCCATTTATAGTTTCGCTAATGAAAGTGTGTCTTCATCTTAGTATAATTATACAAGTTAGAAGCCATAGTTTATTACGCTTGCCTGCTTGACAGAATTTAAATGTGTCCAAAAAATATTGTGGGGAATTCTTACAGCTGTCTCAAGATAATAATTTTTTAAATTTTAGAAATAGAATATTAACGTTAAAAACGCATATACTCGTAACTTGAAAAGAGATATATGACAAGACTTGTTCCCCAGATACCTGGAAGGGGAGGGTGAAACAAATCACAATTTTATATACCTATTTGCTATTTTAGTGTATTTACAAAAACCGTAAATCGTATTTTGGTAAATTACTTCGAGTGGGAGTATTAATCTACCGCTTAACACTATTACCTTTGCATATGGAAAGTAGGAATGAAAAATCTTCGCAAGCCGAAGGAATCACGTACGTTGAGCTCCTTACGTTCCTCCTCGTATCGCCTGCATACTTTGATATCCTTTATTTACTGTTTACGCAGTATGCCTTCGAGAAAATGTTGAGATATCCAAGAGGGGAAAAAGTTTTTTTTAGAACGTGGTTGCGTGCTTTCATGGCTGTAAAATAATAAGTCAATTGATTACAAATTATAGATTTATTGTGTAACTGGTAATGTGTAATAGGACTGTATGATGTAAATATCGAGTAAAGAAAAATGTTTGCTTTGCTTTTGACTTTTGTATAATGAATATCTGCAGCGTTATCATTATCTACCCATCGAGTGGCGAACATAATCATCTCCAATAGCATAACATTGAATCCGATCTTCAGCTCTTCGTTTCTAACCACTGTCAGCCCTTTTACGTATTTTATACCTCCATCTGGCGACGTTTTGTAACGCGTGGTTTCTATGGAACACGTCTATTCTAACAGTTATCAGTTCTACGACGGATGTGACCGCTACCAGTTCCGCTTGCTAATCAATGCTATGTTGGTAAATGTGGTTTTCTTTGGATCAGTTCGTTTTGGAGTCGATCTTTCGGAGACTCCGACGATAGTATATATAGCCCCATGAAGGACTTTAAATTGGTGGACCAGTCGCACTATGGCTGTCGACGTCTCGACTTTATACATATGTCTTAACGGGTAGAACGCACTCATTGAAGCCTTTTATTCTGAAGCTTTGCAGTGTAGTAGACGAAAATACTTGACGAAGTTTCTTGCAAATCTACTTTTTGAAGTCCTTTCTACCCAACTGCACTGTTTGTCCTAAGTTTGTCCAAGCATGTCTACCTCGAACATAAGCATGGACTGTTTCTCCTAAGGATACTACATAAAGCTATTTACTTTATTAAAATATAAAACCAAACGGTTGTGACGGTTAAATAATTATTAAAATTCCTGTTTCTTCCATATTCGTTAATTCTCTTATCTCTTATGAGGTTTTTGAGTGTACAATGTAAGTTATAAAGCTATGTTTTCTGGGACGAACTGAAGAAAATTCTCGATGAGGTTTCGAAATATAATGAAACATAAACTGTAATACTGATAACGAACTTTGACATCTATTGTAACTTTAAGGAAAGAAAAAAGGCTTTTCCTAATATTAAAATTACTTATTAACTTTACATAACGGCTGCCATTAATCTTAGTTTCATAACTTTGAGCCTTTGTTTTGTTCTCCATTCGCCGTGAAACAGCTTTAATTAAGATATCATGGGAAATAAACCTCTCAACTGCATGAAATATTAGGAGCTGGAGAAAATTGGATTTTTTACTTCCACCGTGTAAGACGAAATTCGAAAGGCAAGGCATATAAGAATGCAATTTTTTCTCGGGCAGCGAGTATTTCCTGACATTATTTAATTTTTTATCTTTCCTGACCTGTTGAGATATGATAAATACACTGTGTAAGCCGTTAACTATATATAGTTATTTTATAGTGATGTATATAGGGTTATTTTATAGTAAGTAAGTTTTATTTAGAAATATAGATAAAAAAAGTATAATGTAAAAATGTACAGAAAAATACCTAAACATATTTTCTAATTTCCTTGCACCAAGAATTTGCAATTTGTTGAGATTACATAGATTTTAAACAAAAGCGTAATATACTTTCTATTGGTTTCTTTTCTGTTATTTTTTTTCCACTTAATAATCATTATTCCGTGGTCTTTGTTAAAAGATTGTCTAATGACTGTAAAAGTTACTTAATATTGAAATAAATGTGACAAAAGGTTATCTCAATGAAACGTACGGATTTATTACATATTCTTTTATTAAAGCAATAGATGTACAAAAGTAGACATATTAGCTATAATGTTATCTACATTTCTTAATTTACTAATAATTACATTCTTACATTTTATTTACAAGTCTCAGGAATATAAATAATATTTACAGGGCAATTTATGAGCACAATATATATTAAGTATAATGAATAATTTATAATCGTGTTTATGTTGCATCGCGGTGTTTTTTTACGTACATAGGTATATAAGAATGTGCTTTTACGTATTGTGCTAACGTAATTTCGTGGTATAATTACAACATAGTTTTAGGGAAATTTCACAAATGTTATTCCACTTCTCTGCTATTGTTGACTTCGATTGTTCACATTTTGTTTATGAAATGCTTTTAATGAACGCATTTAACAAAACAATAAACTATCACTTTTCACATAGTTCAAGTTACACTTTCACAATGAGGATCATTTATCACTATCCTATATATTCACATGTTGTTTAGACGTTGACGTCCTAAATTTGTTCTGCTCGGAGTCACCCTATCCTACATAAGGGAAAGGTGCGAACGGAGCAGGAAAATATCCTGGGAAATTAGCGGCGCTTGGTTGCACAGGTATAGATGATGTTACATAAGAAGTCAGAATAGTTGGTACTACTTTCGTTGTGAACAATGTGGTGTATATAGTCTTTGCGCCGAAAGTCAATTTCAGAATCTGACTATCTGTTGCTGTTACTTCTGTGTTCATTACAACAGGAGTAGAAGTTAATGTAAATTGTTGCTGCGGGAAAAGTGGGTTAAGCGGGTTAAGGGGTTGAAGTGGCAAAGCAGGAAGACTGCTAGTTCCTATTTCGTATTCCGTTTTTGTCACTGTCGCGACTGGCCTCGATATCGTGCTATGGATTGTGTTTTTGCCATCGAATAATGGAATTACATGCGATTCATAAAGCGTTTCGTATTTAAGAATTGGTTTAGATGTTGTTACAACATTAGGAATCTGCGCAGCGGCCGCTGGATTTAAAAGGCGAAGAAGGGCCAGTTGTTGTGCTTGCTCTGGTGTCAACGCTGGAGTCGCTGGATTAGGTGCTTCCGTAATTGGGTTGTTTTTATTTTGACCATGAGCTTTTTTAAGTCGCAAGTGATTTTCCGGTAATCTATATTTGTCTACTTCAGTAAGATCAAACTCAGAACCAATATTAGCTAAGTCTAATTCTGGAGGAAATACTCTGCGTGGAACACCGTCTTCGTCTTCATTACTGTCTCCAAAATCAAGCTCTAGATGTAATTCTGAACCTGCTTCATCAAGACGACTGTTGAATTCCTTTAATGTTTTACTGGGTATAAATTGGTAAAAGTCCATAGGTGGCAATGTCTTAGTAGCAGTTACAAATCTCGTAACTTGATAAGTTTGAATAAATGTTAAACTACTGGTTATGTTAGAGTCTCTTACAACTGGTAAAATATGAGTTTTTAGCAAATTCTGTGTGGTACTGAATGTTTCGGTCACTGTTTCTAATGGTGGAGTTTCTACATCGGATGATAGTGTTATAGGCGGCAATGTTGCGATGCTGGAATCTAAGAAGTAATGATCTTTTCCATACGGAGAAGCTGTCGCTAATATATTTTCTGTCAACGGTTCATTGAGAGAACTTTGCGCATTAAAATGTACTGTTGGCTCAATTCGTTTTTCTATAGTGGTTGTTACCGTAATAATACGGGTATTTTTAACACGTCCGACCTGGAACGAAATTGTCATTGTGTATTAGTACAAATATTTTTTTTTCTATTGAAATGTGTTTATTTTAATTTACCTGGAAAGTATAGGGAGACTTAAGAGTCGCAATTTCATAATAAACATCTCGGAAATCTGCTGGAGTAGATATTTCAACTTTTATAGTTTCAACTGGTGGTGGTTTCTCAATGGAATTATCTTCAGTATCATTATCAAGTAAAGTTCCTGGACCACTTTGTGAGCCAGAAAGTTCAAGATCATTGTCGGATCTAGATTGAAGAGAAATATCATTCAATTGGGCATCATCGAGAAGAGGATTCGAATTTGGTGTCGTCTGTGGTTCATCATCACCATTATTTCCTTTACGAATTGTGACTTTTGGTTTCGGGCTGGTTTTGTACTGCCAGCGACCCGAACCAGGTGCTCTGTTTAATTTAAACTTATAAATGCTTGTGGATCCACTTGGAGAAGCTTGTTCTACTGCAGAAGGTTGGATGCGTGGTTTGAATCCTCGCCTGGATTGATTGTCCGTATTCGTTGCTGGCGTTACAGTAATTTTACTTGCCGAGTTTCGGTTGCTCTTTCGTCTGTTGGAAAATGATGACGGTGGCGTAGATGATGGCTCACTGAAAACAGACACGGTTGCTAGTTGAGGAGTATTTCTTGATCGGCCAAATTGTGTACTGAAAATTTAAAAAAATATTTGATTACATTTTAATGAGATACTATTTTTGTTGTAATGATATTAAGGATTGTAACTCAGATCTTTTTATACATAGCGTCTTTTTGTACATCTCTTTTTTTCCTTTTCTCTCGACCCTTAATATGTACATTTTACTCTTGGAGTACGGGTTTCCTCAGAATACGAGGGTTAGGGCAACAGTCTACTACGCTGGCTGACACACTCTACACCCCTTAGTGAATTTTTCTTTGGAAAATGTAAGGGGTGTAGGTTTCGTTGCGAAGTTTTTCTTAACTGTTATAGCAAGACGTGATATTTAATCTTAAAACGCACGTTTGTGTAAAGAGGTGCATGGATTTAATTCCAGATCCCCAGAGTGAGAGGCTGAATTCTAAACCACTAGGTTATCACTTCTATGCGTCTGTTTGATAAGACAGGGACCACTTTTTATATATATATACAAAAATTCGACAAGTAAAGCTTATACATTTATTAAATTAAGAGAGTAGCAAATGAGCAGAAAGTGGTCGCAAATGGTCGCTGCCAACGATAGACTTCCGCAACTGACCTCGAACAAGACTGCAGAAATAGGAATGTGTGTTAGTTAACTTCATTAATGTAAGTTATTCATTAGATTGTTAGGGTTACTAGGGATACTGTACTAGAGACTTTAGTATTATTATCCTGGGAAGTACACGTTAATATGACGATGAACTTAATATGCAGTTAGTATAAATATAATTAGTATCTGTACCAATCAAATGTCATCAAAGACGTGTTGCTACTCCTAAGTACGGAACTAGTTGCTTCTAGTGCATACATGGACCAGCTACTACAACCTTTAGAGCAAAACGCAAATTGTTATACATAGTAGTGTAATAGCCTTAAAGTAGAAATAGGTTTATCGGTGATACTTCTCCAGGCGAATAGTAGACGTGTTTTACCATCTACTCCTCACATGTATATTTCACCATTTTGTTCCATAAAACAAAATTAATTGCGGTCTCAATATTATATCTATTTAAATAACAAGTTAACAGTCTTTACAATAAAGCAATACTTTTGGAACTTAAATACTTAATAATAAAGTTTTGTATAGTAATAAATGGTTGTTAAATATGGTTATACTAATTAAAACGGTTTTATTTATGAAATATTTCTTTCAATGTTACCTATTTGTAACCGTTTTGAGATCAAAGTAAAATGGATACATGGTTATAATTAGGTAACGTTAAGTACAAAATGGGGACAACAAGGACTGATCCAATAATAACGCCATATATAAAAACGTTACCTTTGAGCCCGTTGGCCGTGAGACGAGTTTCTATTTTTAAACTTCTTATTAGGACTAGGAGTTTCCACGTTGTCGTTATCATTATTCTGAGATCGATGTCGATTGGCTTTAAACGAGCCTCCATTATTTAACTGTCTACGTGTTGTTTTACTGTGGGAATTATTGTCATCATCAGCACTTGAAGGAGTTGGTTCCAAATTATGCCTGTGGCTCTTTCCTATTCCAGGAGCTACAGTTTTATGTATTCTATGAGTTGGGCTCGGTGATATTTTTGCTCTATGTCCAGACGGGAGTACCTTAGAATTGCTATTTAAAACTTGAGCATATTTTCCTGAAATGTATGTACCGATAACACTAGTTTCATGGACTGTCGTTAGACCATCTTTAACAATGGTACCCCCAAGTGTTGTTACAAGCCCTAAAGGATGTTCATCGTCCTCAGAAGGGGGAGTAGGTTGATGTCTGTTTTTAAGATTATTTTTCGGTTTTTGGGCATGGGCTTTTGATGGTCGTAAATTAATAACTTTATATGTTTCTTCCACAAATTCTGACGGTTGACGAGATAAAAAGTCATATTCGGGCTCTCCAATATTATTGTTTGTGACTAATATGGCTGGTTCATCGTCCGCTTGGCTAGATTTTATTTCAACTACTTTATTTACTTTTGAATTAATTATTGACGGGGCTGTATTTTGTTTTACTTCAACCTTACTACTAATAATGTTGGTTACATTTTTTACAACTTGATTCTTTTGGTTTTTATTAGGTGGTGGTGATTGTTTGTTTGACTTTGGTTGAGGTGGTTTCGAAAGGTTGCTTTCTACAATTTTAGAGGGGCCCGTTACTACCTCGACTTTAGTTATAATTTGTTTTTGTTCTTTTACATTTGATTTTGGTATAATGGCGACTTTTTCTTCCTTTTTCGGTGGTGAAGTAATTACGGAAACAGCGCTAGACGCAATTGCTGGTATACCTCCTTTGTTAGTTTTACTTTTATCTACTGTTTTGCTGGGCTTAATAGTTTCTGGTTTTACGTTTGTAACAGAAGGTGGTGGCGGCTTAGTTTCGATAATATTTTCTTGCACTGATTTTTCAGTTTTCGGTGGTTCTGGAGAATAAAAAATATATAAATATTATAATATCTGAAATAATAAACGCGAACCACTGGTACTCACTGAATAAAAAGAGGACCGTGTTCATGCAATAAATAAAAAGCACTAAAAAAGTGTAATTTTATGTTAGATTATAGGTTCATTGTAATCAATTAACAGGTGATTCTATGAACGGCAAACAGTAAAGTTTCGACCTGGAGGTGGTGCTGACTGAGGTGAGAAGACCATAACAGTGTTGCCGATCGTAGTGGTGAAGTCGAGGAATCCATAGACCGTCTGTGTAATGAAGTTGCCAGCTGGAGCAGCATTGTTTGGCTTGTTGCTGTCATCGTAGAATGGGCTGCTGCCGGATACTAAGGTACTGGATACTGGAAATACAAGCAGTTTTGATCATAAGAAAAGTAATTGAACATACGCAGATTTGAATCAAAGGCTGCGTATGTCAAGAACTGAACAAATAATTTCGATATCTGGTTTTTAGAATAACATAGGAAGTAATAAAATAAATTAATCCTACATCTTCACAGGAGTTGTATTTAGAAAATGCTGTCCTAAGGAATTTGTAGCTTACATAGTGACAATTTCTGTAGTAATGTTAAAATAAGAATGTTTAATTTTAATAATGTTAAATTTTTAAAATGGCTTTATACGAGGATTGTATATTTAGCACTACTCTCGTTCTTAAATAGACCGCGAGTCAATGATGCATTTGATTACTGATTAAGTATACTATTTACTAGTACAGCAAGACTTCTTAATATCAGTTACAGTCTGTTGTGGCTATGTGTGTAAATGTAATGTTTATTTAAAGTTGGTGTAAGTTATCGCGAAGTGTAAGTACCATTCTCAGTTGATGATTCTCTATTCTCAAAAGTAGTTATCTACCGTTACACAATTTGTAATATCCAAAATGCTACACAAGAGTTACGTGATATTTAAGAATGTTATACATTCTTTATGCCGTGGCTTTTCGAAGTATTTAGGTAAAAAAAGTATAAAATCATCCAAGACGTTATTTCGAATCCATTGGTTGGTAAATGGTGTGTCGTAGTACCTCTGTACGTGGAAAAAAGAGGGTAGATCGGAACAATGTCGTTGAAATAACACGCGTATCCTTGAATTAATGAAGTGTGACGTCGTTTACTTAAGTTTATGTTTCAAAAATAATGTTGTTATATTTAGATAGTCGCTCTTCGTTGAATTACACGCAAGAGAAAAAAAATTATAACAGGACATTAAAATCTTTTTAAATGTATTTTATTAGTTTTAATTATGTTTAAACTAGAAATGCTATCTTTATTTGTAAAATTGTTTTATTATTTTTAAATATTTTATAACCGGCCATGAACAGCCATGAAAGGCAAATGACAGGTAGTCACCGTTGTGCATGGATGTGTGAAAACGGTTTTATGACTGACTCGAAAAACTCCATATCGTAGCCCTCCGGAAATATCTCAGGAAGTTCATGTCTCCATGTTTTGAATTCCCAATACATTACAGAGTGGGGATTCTAAAACTTGTTCTCCAGTATATTCGGAAGAATAATTTTATTAGCTACACACAGCTATTTTAGAAAATAACAATGCTCTTGATAATTTCTAGGTAGTTTAGAATGACGTGTAATTTAAATACGAAAAACTTCTAAGTACACATGTTACAATGATATGTTACATTGTTACAATGATATAATCAGATTTTGTTCCGGTTATAATATTGAATACAGCTGAATCCTGATAGTAGGTATGTATATCTTGTTTTGTTTCGGCATGAAACGAAATTTACATTGTACTTGCATCAGAAAGTAACAGATTTCGGTACCTGTCCTACAAATGGAATGTTGCAGTTTACGGATTTCATTCCTGATAATAAATTCTGGTTGTATAGTTTACAGCATTGAATGTGGACAGCACTGTCTTATGATTCATAATTTCAACAAAAATACTCATTCTAGGTGTAAAAACAGTAGGATTTCATACTGCTCTGAGGAATAATTTGTTGAATAAGTAGAATCCCAACTGTGAAGCTTATCATTAACGCCATGACAAGCAGATTAACAGACCGGGAGACAGTCAAGTCAGATAGTTTTGACAGTCCGACTAGATCTCAATGGAGTTCTTATCTGACCGACAAATTTTCAATGATGCTTAAAACTGGCTTTTAAAGCTATTTGGTCCGCATATATTAATGTAATAGATATAATATGTCGATCCGACAAGCTTCACTGAAACGCTTTAATAATTTTTTTAACTTCAAATTAAAAATGATATTCGTGCAATCGTAGGGTTTGAATTAGAAAGTTTTTATTGCACATATGTATCATGAAATGGGATTTTATTTGAATGACATGAAATGAAGAAAGAGAACACAGTTCTCGGCTTGTGACATTTTCATATTAAGAGATTTTTTTTTTTCTTTTTTCTTTCTTTCTCATTTCCATCATCGTAGAATGACATTTTTTTTAAATTCGCTTGTAGTACTCTCATGTCTTTCGCTTTCGATGAATAGTTGCGGGTGGTACAAGTGACTATTGGCGGTGTCGTGTCGCTATATCCATGTTATTTCCGTGCCATTTGACGTCAAGTGGGTTGAGATAGTCCACCTTGGATACTCGTCGCGAATCGCTCTTTCGTTCCAATTTATGGGTTTCCAATTACTTCTAAACTTCTGTGAGACATTTTGCACATACTGCGTCCATTGTAATCGGGCGCGTAAACTATATCTTAACATTGAAACACTTACATAGATGGGCGACGAGCGCCAAAACACCAATAATTCGACGATCCATAGCAGAAGTTTCGAGTATCCAACGTAGACTATAACGCAAATCGCTGATGATGTTGATTTGTTCTCATTTTGGACCGATGACAAGTCTCGTCAAAGCCTGTAACAAGAAAAAAACAGAATGTAAATTCTGTAAACCTTTTTCTATATTTTAATGTACCTACATATATACTACCTCAATCTATGTAATATCTAACTCTTAATGTAATTAAGTTTAATTAGAGCACATGTTAACAGTAATATATACGAGGTTATTTCAAATACAGTCAGTAGTTCTTATATGTACGTACATCGATCTACTGATCGTGGGTCTCTTCCTCAAAACTGGGGCAGCTTTGGAATAGTTCACCAAGTTACTAAAATGCGGATGGTGGTAAAGTACGTAGGAAAGTAGAGAATGGGGCAAATATCTTTGTGGGAAGTTTTGAATTAATGCATTCCGCGATTTCCGGCAGCTCATAAAAGCGGTTATAAACTTTAGCTCATCTAAGAAACTACCCCGTTTTGAGTTGCATAAGCTAATGTCTTATTCACTATAAAATTATGAATTAAGCCACTGCAAAAAAAAAGTAATAAAAATGCCGTCAAATTTAATTGTCATTTATTTGTACGGTTAAAAGTGAACAACTTTTTGCAGACTTTTATTTTGGCGCCATTTATACCGAATACCCATTGAGTGCGACCATTATGCTTAATATGTTAATCTGAGCAAATAAATGAATATGAAATGGTTCAGTATGCGATCGCTAACGCACCAACGAACACAATGATAGTTGGATATGCAAAGCGGAGGTTCGTGGTCGCCTCTCATTTCAGCGGTGAACCAGCTCATTCCACAAACCGATATAGCCTTTATTATAAACACGAATGGTAAACTGTTCACTGCCTTCATAATTACTGTGGCATACCAGCGAATTAATTGTTTATGTACGCTAAATGAATATCGCTCGAGCCTGTACATCTTCGCAACGTATATAAAAGAGTTCGTTGACTAAATGAGTAACCGATGATGGAGAGCAGGACTGAACTTATCGACCAGAAATCAATATACATAAATTGCATTGCGTACACACTGTCAGTACTACGAAAAAGATTGCGTATTTCATGGGGAATCGTAAGTCTTTTTATGTGTACTATTTAAATCAGAATTATGGAATGAAAATAGAATAGATTTAAATGTAGTTCCTAAAAATGATAAGCCTTATATCTGAGGAACTTGAGTTAGGTAAAGATTAACAAAGGTCCGATACGTTAATAAGTAAGAGCCTGCCGTAGTAATCGGTAAAGAGCTATTAAGTGGTAGAACCGCAATTTGTTCAGCGATCACGTGTGTCCCGAGCGCAGTTTAGTTAGCAGTCCTAAGCACACACTCTGCGATTACGTTTTAGATTACCTACATATGCAGGTGAATTGGTATTTTTTCCGCGAAAAACAGTCAATATTCCATAACATATTATTTAACTAATAAATACATATGTATGTATAAGTATATCCAATATAAATTATATTATTATAAGCAGGTAGGTACACCAGAAGTAGAATAGCTCTCAAGTAAAAGCTTTGACAAGTGTAAGTATGTGTAATTGGTTATATGTAGAAAGATTAACGAGGACGGTAAATATTGATAGATACGGTAGACGGTAGATTAGGTTATGAAAATAAATATTTTTTTAGCTTCTTAATTACTTTTAAAAGTGATTCTGAAAAGTCTTTATATTACCTACATATTGAGTGTTATTTAAGTGGGGCTTATTGGAGGTGAAAGCAACTTATTTTTGTATAAATTCATAAGAATTTATATTGCCATTCTATGGTTTATTTTTTATAGTCCATTGGGTGATATTTAAAAATCGGCCCTTTTTGTCGATAACAAATACCAAGACAAATTTTCTTAAATGCCAATTTTTTAAACGTAACTGCGATTTTTTAACCAAACATGTAACTAGTAGCAACATCTGGTCGAAAATTGTAGTAATCTGTGATAACCCACTGTGCAGGATAGAGTGCGAATGTATAATTTACGATCAACAGAAAGATTGCGGTTGGTAATTCACGATTGGCATCCTTTGTAGGGTTGCGGCATTTGAGGCACGATTTGAAGGACTAATCGTAAGGTCGCTCAGGTTACGCGAGGAATTCAGTATTGTGAGTTCTAGAATGAGATTCGTGCGCGTTTGCATTGAGGTAAACATAATATGCGAAGCGCGCATTCGCATGTTATGTACTGTATAGGACTTCTTAAGTACATACTTAAAATGCGTGTTATCAAAGCGTACCTTAGAACTATAAGCTTGTATAGGTGTAAAAGTCTTAAAGTCAAATGTTGATAGATTCAAGGTTTTGAATATTAATGTCAAGCTTTTACCAATGTTCTTATGTACCTACGTAATATGATTTGTAAAATGTACATTGAACGTTCTATCTTAGTATGGAATGTGAAGCACAAGAGCTCGATGAATCTAGCGATCATTCATCGAGGAATTGG
>DWME01007333.1:0-12719 GCA_018244795.1 Parelbella ahira ahira
TTTTCGTTCATTCAGTTTTCTGTTATGGCCGCTGTGACAACCAACCCGTGAGACAACCATACCCGGTCTCCCCTATACATTTTTCGACTTTTAATATCATTGTAGACTTTAAGAGTTTCGATATCTTAGTAATGTAATTAGTCATTTGTTTGGTCAAGATTCCAGTATATTGGCCTTTATGTATGTAAATATATTTATCATATTATATTGAAGGCACACGACATAAAATACTAAGTAGTTTAGAGCTCTGAATGAGAAGCCTCTTAAATTTAATTTCTTTGAAATATTTAGTTTGAAAATAGTTTTAAATTATTCAACACAATAAACTACAAAATGTATAATGTAGATATAGATTGTTATCTTGGCATTTTCCAAGAATATTTTATGCGAAAACACAAAATTTAAGCATTAAAAATAAAACGATTGTTGCCGGCCACGTTTTTTAAATTTAAAAATATCGTGCGGCTCATGCTACGTTGTTGGTTTTGTTATGTAGAATGTCCTATGTTATTTTAATATAATTGCCATAGATTAGCCAGAAACAATCTGGAAAAATATTAGTACCTAAGTCCATGCGAAAGAGCCATGCGAAAGAAACAATTAAGCATAATCGAGTAGTTAAGCCTGCTGCTATCCGTGCATTACCCGTGCGTTTTTTTCATCGTTTTGCGATTCGAGCAGACTTGGTTTTTCACCACTTTTTACAATAAAATTACTAATTGCATTCAATGCAAACCATCCTTGATAGTCATCGGAGCGTTGGAGTACGATGAAAAAACACCAAATAAAACATTCGACTTGTGGTTCCCCTGCCGGCAATATAAAAAAATAACCTTTACGGAACCATTAAGTGAGGTCAATGTCGTTATAAATTAAATAAAAAAACTGGAGACCAGATCATCTGCTACGAATTGATAAATGAAACACGTGTAAAAAGCTCCCAAAATTCAATTCGTCATCTAGGCAAATTGAATTATAAAATTTGCCAATAGACGAACAGATTGAATACATTTACATATTTATAGAACACGTTCAAACCTGCAAGAATTTTATTAACCTACGATCTCCTCAAAAGCCTGACTCCGCTGTAACTGATGTTATGTGGAAGTCGTGGAACATAAAGACTAAAGACGAGCTGTAGTTGCCATATAAAACTGCAGTAATTTTGAACGATTTTGGACGATTTTGGACGATTTTGACAACAACTACCTAATATAACCATAGGTAAGAACAGGTGTAAATTCAAGCGCTCAGTATTTCAGTTTGTCCACCTATCACACCCAAGTAGGTATTATTATGACTAAAATGGTGCTAAATAGCATTAAAAGTCGCAGCATCTCTATCGTAACATAATGACTGTATTTCCCAAAGCGGTAGGTAGTATCAGTAAGCCTGCGATTCAAAGAGAAACATCTAACGAAGTTATAGCTAGACGTGTTGTTCACACAATTGAAATATCTATCAAACCGGCTATGAAAAGAATTTCGTTATAAAACTGATATATAACAAAGTTAACGATTATTATTGTAATAATTTATAAGGTAATAAATATTATTGCTGTGTGATAAATAATTAAATGGTCGTTGGCTTGTTGGTCGAGTGGTCGCACTATTGAACGAGAGGTGTGGTCGATCTCCGGGGTACGATTAAATAGGTTTTTTCAACTCAAAGTTCCTGGTAGTAGCTCAGAGATGTAGCCTGGACTTTTGCCTGATGCATGGCAGAAAGCTCGCCCCTTGTTCCATGATAAGACGGATAACTACAGGTGAATCGTGGTTGCGTACTACACTTCTCTGGCTACCCCTACAAGGCGAATTAGTGCTTAAATTACATAAATCCATAAACTTCTATAAGAACACTACAGAATTATAACCTGAAGGGGATACAGAAGGAAATAAGTAGGTAAAAAAAGTACCTGTCAATTGACCTTTACGACCAACCGCGGTGTAGGTACATATCCAACAAAAACCTGTGGAAAGATCATTGAACCGATGATACAATAAATTACGATGTTTTATTTATCAATTTTCTGATTGCATATCATTAGAATAAAAAAATTGTGGTTGTAAATAATAAGATATGAGAGGTTGTTGATCTAACAATAAGAAATATTTAGGAATATTGTAATGATTTCTCATGTATCCGAATTAAGCAGAAAATTTTGTGTGTTTACATTTTTCATTATTGTCAAATGCCTGTTATAGAAGCCATGTTTAAAGTAACTAAACATACATACATATATACAAAGAATATAATGTATATTAGATTCAAAAGTGTACAAATTTTTTGTTTCCTTAAAAAAGGCAAGGGATTCTACGAATAAAATAAAAGCTACCTTAATTGCTCGACCATAAAATAATCCAACAAAACTTTATCGGTAAAATATCAGTTCTAATATTGTATTTATTAAACAGTTTTAATTATTGTAAAAAGAGTATTTAAAAGGAGATAAGAAAAAAATGCAAAACGAATTAAGGTTTCGCTTTTATAATAAATTTGTAAATATAATCAATACAAAACTATCTAGGAACGTCACCAAAATCTGTTAAAAATAAAATATTGAAGTTGATCGACACGTATTTCCTGCAATGTAGGCATTTCTTTGCATAGCTAATTCTATAATAAAACGAAAATGTAGAAAATATATTGTATTTTCTAATTGAATAATTTATTAATATTATTATTAGATATCAGATATTGTTCACGTTGTTGCTTTACAGAAATGTATTGTTTAAAATTATATAAAATTATGAATAAGATAATATTGTTACCAAATTGAACGGTACTGTCATCTAGCGAGAGCAGATGTATACAAAGCAACGGCATGATTTATGAAGTTCTCTGTAGTTATAAAACTGCACACTAGATGTCGTATTTTGCGTTTGTTCACTGCAGGTGGCAGCTGTTCAAACAGTTGTAATAAATGAATTGCGAAGATAAATTTGATAATGTTATCATAACTTCTGCTTAAATAAACTTTATGTATAATAATAACTTAGATTCCTTAGTTTATATTACTATTCTTTAATACATACAGACAAGTTCTTATATTAAATATTAAGCTTAATAAATCTACACAGGATAACAGTGTTTAAATTCTGCAATAAATTCATATGTAAGTTATCATATTGTGTAGTTTTAAGAATTGGGTAGAAATGAATAAGACAACTCCATTGTTAAATTTTATTTTCAAATTTAAAAAAGTCTGTTTAACTTTCATAATTACAGGATATTTCAGTTAAACATATTGGCTGTGTTAAATTCTCAGACATAAATCTATCTGACGTAACTGCAAGGAAACATCTCTAAGGCGAGTATTTTCCGCAATTTTTCAGTAATTCGTGCCGCCTTTTCCTTCCTTCGTGATTGGCGGGTGCGGCGTGACGTCATCGCGCCCACGCGTCCTGTGTGACGCAAACCGATCGATGCTACGTCCGTTTCTTTTCTATGTATGAAAATATATAATGCGTACTCACTCTAGCAGGAGTTCTGAAAATTCAAAATCGTAGGCGGCAGCCGGCTCGTGCGTAGCGGTCCAAGTACCAATGTGGAAAGATGTGATTGAGACCCAGACATTTGTGCCACTTTTCTTTCAGTACACGAGTTTCATTATATTAGTACTTATTGTTTTCATTAAATACCTAATCGACTTATATAAACTTTAATTTTTCGAAACTATTGATTCTTTAACCTATGTTACTGTAATATACTACTGGATGTTTCTATTTATGAATAAACGTCCTTTACAACTTATGTGGCTCTGGTAGGATGTACTTGTTTTTCATGTACCTATAAATTTTATTTATGACGTATGAAAGTAATATAAGTTAATTGTATTTTTGACACTAGTGTTCACCGATGCTTAAAAAAAAACAATGTACAATAAAATATAAAATACACATATTTTCACTATAATAAGATATGGTTATGTGATAATATGAGAGGGTTAAGGCCTTTTAGCCTTAACCCTCTTAATACTCGTACTTAAAGCGTAACAACGCGCCTTTAATCCCCTACGAGTTAGGCAGAGGAGTGTAGTACACTTCACCTTCATGCTTCACCAGTTACGCTTACGTCCCACCATGAAATGGGTGGCGAGCCTGTTTAATATTAAAATCTGATAAAACAGAGGTTCCTTTCTTTTACTTTGGCACAATTATTAACCAGAAAGCCTGATATGTACATATTGGTTACAAGGTTACATATTTAAGCTGCGTACATAAAGTCACGGGCTATACTTGGCAGTCAAACAACTTGGCTGACCCCTTTCCTTGGAAGAAAGTAATATTAACTGCTAATACCCGCGAATATTAAAAAAAACATGAAACATATAAACCGTGCTTACATTAGTAACGTAAAAGATATTATTTTAAGTATATATACATATTTTTTTCTTTTGACATCTCACATTCATTATCATAGCACACCAATAAAATAAAATCTATATTCGAACAATCATTTCGCTAACAAATATACTTTGTGTATCAGCAATAAGAGTTATTATCGTTACATAAATCAAAAATATACCTTCACAAACACATAATGAAGTCGTGGTGGATACAATGGGATATTTTTCAGTGTGAGTTTCAACAACGTCACTCTCCTTATTTATCTTCGTCCTGCAGATATCCGTCTGCCCCCGGTCTAGCCAGCCCGACGCCGGAGTGTCTATTCTAGGCATATCTCCACCCGGCCCACGCAATGCCATCAGTAAGGCTCTTGTAACATCGCGTAAGAGTGTTCGTAAATGTAAACGAAAGCGTGAAGCAACGTTTCTTATTTTCGTCCATTTAAATTGCAAGAAATTAACAAATATAATGATCATAAATGTGATGGACTATAATGAATCTTGATATTGAATTGAGCGTTCGAATATAAACACTAACAGTTTATTTGGCTGAAAATAAATTAGCATATTTCTGCTATCCGTGACACTCCATTTTACCCCTAAATTATATGTGTGTATGAGGGTAGAATTCAAAAGAGTTCAATGACTAACTTAGAGAAATTATTCCTTTAGTTTACCGTCTAAAAATAAGTTTTTGCCAGACGGTCGCTATTTTTTCGCTATCTATACGACATGACCCTAACCAATGGCAAGATTAAAATGGTAACTACACCCAAGAAACTTCATTTAGTACGAGACGAAAATAGAAGTATGCTGGGTTTTTTGAGGTTTTGCTGAGTAGCCAAAAACATTATAATCGATATTAATAGTTTTAGTTTTTATTATTATTATTTCTTCATTACGCCAGGTCTCTTATAGGGTAGACAGAGAGCGACAAATATCCTTACAGATCTGACGTGTTTCTAATACTTTTTTAATTATAACCTTTTACTAGGACATGATTCGCAAAATCCGAATAAATATGTCCTTGGATTTAAATTCTTTAACATGACCTTTAACTGGTTGAACCATCATTGCAATGGTTATGAGTCCTAATCAGTACCTCACACGGACCCTGGTTCCCGCGTGAAAAACATAAGGCCCCTACTAGCACTACTCAACCGGCTATCTTCAAACATGCGTCATTCGAAAAGATTACTTAACATTATATCTATATTTCTAAGCAGGGCGCAGTGAAAGCGCTCATAATCACGGCGTGCCGGTGTATCAAAAACGATCTGGCAACTGAACTAACATCGGACACCGTCAATAAACATATTGCTTAATACTGATTTTTCTCTCAAATCATTGAAAACCGAACTCGATGATTTTAATATTTGTTCTTTTGGACAGAAATGAAACATATTGATTCATCAGATTATGTAATTAATTAGATGCTGTTTTATTTTTTAAGGTAAGTTTAAAAATTTTTTTTGTTTGATTTTATCGTCAATTTGAAACGACATGTGCCCATAATAAAAACATTTTTGGTATTTTTACCTGTGTATGCATAAAAAACATTACAAATCGTGTACAAGTCATTAGAGATATAACATCACGGGGGGGCAATATGAGACGTTTTCTAATCGCTTTGAATAGATTCGTTTTAGACAACAAAGGAAAATTTATGACTATAACTATATTCATATATACATACATATGTTGCATATATATGTAATTATGGTCATGAACGACTGTGTGACGTCATCACGCGAAAATAGAGTCCTTGACATTCAAAACAAACAAGTGTCGACAAATAAAGCGAAGACTGCAAGATACATTCGTATTCAAGTCAGATTTATCACAAGTAAATCTAATTGTACAGGTATTTAGAACAAATGATTATGATTATGTTTTCCGTTACAGATTCAATTTAATTTAATAATATATATGCAATCAATGAGTCAATGATGATTTAGCAAAGTAAAATTCTATATTTCTATTGGTAAACACTCTTCAAACGTTTAAAATGCATATTACTATTCAGAACGTATTATTAATCATCTAATTAAATTTTAAGAGTGACAATTATTGGTAAATATTTAATTGCTTCAATAATAAGTGTAAGTTGATATGCCTAAAACCTGTAAAAATACTTTAGCACACGCTATCTACGCAGAATGTTCAGTGATGTACGGCGTAGCCGGCCGTAGCGCGCTACGAGCCATGGCACTACGCGCGATATAAATAGGACAATCGTTTGCTTCATGTTATTTGCTCGTTATACAACCCGTTGGGGTTACCGGGACAACGGGAGCCTTCCTCGCTGCCATTCACTACTAATTATTGACAACTCGGTAAGAATACACCGAGAACAGTGACAAGTGGTTTGTGTAGGTCGTTGTCAGTCCATGATTAAAAACAAACACAAGCAAAATAATGTACGAACTTTTGAAAGAGAGGCAAAGCTTCATCCATACATGCGCGTAGGTGTATTTTGGCGGGCACACAGCGCGCGTGCGCGTTCCGCGGCCGTCCGCAGTCCTGCCACCATTCTTCAGTTGCACACAGAACCTCTCGGCGATCGCACGTCACGAAACCGAGTTTCGCAAATTACCGTATTGGCAACAAAAACGAGTCATTAAATGTGATTTGGACGTAAAACAAAGTGTAAGACGCATCAGCACGACGAGAGAGAGGTGTCGGTGGCGAGGATCGGGCGTCGTTGTGAGCACAGAAGCATAAAACGGTAAACAAATAGGAGCTGTGCTGTAGCGATTTTTGTGAATGAATTTAAGATGGTGGACGGCTATGCGCGAGTGTGGCCGCGGCGCCGTGGTCGGGTTTTATATTGGTCTGTGGTGATAGTTGGGTTGTTGGCTAGTGGTGTTGGATGGTGTGGTGTGGTGGTGCGGTGAGGGCGGCGCGGGTGTGGTGTGCCGTGTCGTCGCGCGTGTGTGCGTGCGATCGAAGCGGATGAATGACGGTGACGTGGGTGGCTCGCGGCTAATGTGTGTTTGATAACTGCACGACTATTTCCAATACCTATTTGGGCCCGCTCCTTGTCAACCATTATTTTTAGATCAGATAGACGTCGAGCGGAATACGTATAGCCTTACGTCGATATTTCTGCTTCAATCTGAAATTTTTATTAGCTATATTACGGTGGATGTTTTGTGTGATGTACATTTCATTTAGTACATTTTTGTTCAGCTTATAAAATATATAAGTATACAATTACATATATTCTGTGGTCCGTTAAATATATTTATTACTTTTAGCTAGTACCAGCATTAGCGAACTTTCCCAATAAATAGGCAATTGTTTAAATGTATAATTTATGGACTTAGTACTTTTTCATTTCACCTTCCTACACTCTAGTTTAGGAAGAAAATATCGATATGATGATTCAATTCGTAGTAAGTCGTGATGTATGCAGTTAGTGTACAATCGATATTGCAACCTTGTGTGGAATAGCAGCAACGTATTACGATTGTCTCGGAACAGATGTGCATTTAGAAAGAGACAAATGCCAGCCGTTTCCGGAACGATTTATTTTCGTACCCTTTAAGGCCGGACGCTTTCAATACGCTATAACTGTTCCGTAAATTGGAATCTATTGCGGAACGTGATCTAAGATTTATCTTTCATGAACAAGCTCACGATAATCGCCGTCTCCGTCTCTTTTTCTCTCCCTGTTTCCCCCGCGTTTGTACTAAAAATCGTTTCGTGGAAACTGCGGTGGAATGTTTACAGTGCCCGAGAATACACACTCATTTCTTGCATTTATTTGTTTGCAGGTAACCGTCGCAGCTCCGCTCGCCCACCGACGATAGTGAAAAGCTCTTGCTCTATGTAAAACTTTTAAGTAATTCTAAGTAACTTTTTCATGCTAATATGAAGTGAAATGAGATCCATTCGCAATTAATAAGCATTCAGTCGCGAGTTAGTGTTAAGTGAACACAAACTGTCGGCGTGGTAGCGCAGATGAAGACCACCAAAGGGCACCGCCGCCGCGGCCCGCTATGACTGCACCCTCCTACGAAAACAACGCCACCCACGCACTATGATAAAGGTTAGAGTTATCCTTTGTATAGGTAACACTAGTTAGAATGGAATCACGCAGAAGATTGCTAATGAACTCTTTCTCTCTGGCCCCTTTTAACATTCTGCTCTTAGGACGATGGAGGGTTAAGACCGTAGTTTGCCACGCTGGTCAAGCACGGCTTGCGAAACTTCATAGATTTACAAAAAAAATCTCTAAATTAACCATAACTGAGCACCGATTACTGATGAACTATAAAGCAAGGTTGAATGCGGTCTACTCATGGATGGGTGACCGCAACTGGTAAATTTATAAGTCTGCGTTTTGTCTAAAACCAGGATTCTCGAGAAATACAGGATATGCTTAGGACCCTAGGGTACAGGGTTTACTTGACAAGTATGCTACTCCGCGGACCAGCAGGGGAATTAGTGGTCAAATGCTGGATTGCGCTAAACAAGAAATATTTAATTAAAAAAAACCCGAGCTTTGGGGAACACGTTCAGGAGATAGTCCCAACTATTATATTTAGCAAGCCGGCGGTAATACTCGTCGAGGGTTTTAAAGGCTGTATTAAACCATTTAACATATGACTTGTTCCCTAATCGATACCTCAACCAATGCGCAATGGAGCAGTGTGGTGAAATGTGCTCCACGTTCTATGTAGAGTTTTTGACAACATCGTCATTTATTATAGCCTTGAATTAATAGAACTTGACGTGTTCATTTTCATAAGTATGTATATACATATAAAATCAACCTCATTTCACAAGTGTTTCGTAAGATAACGACGCTTATCAAAATCTAGATGCTTGGGGATTATTTTTGGTGCCATCCAACTGACATTTGATGTTGGGAGCTTAAATGAAAGCTTTTATATTTTATATAATATACAAAAGTATGTAGTAAGTAACATCACAAGATGCTCACCTTTAACCTGTATTTCCATTTTATTATTTGCTTGCCTGACTTATTGCCACATAAACATAAAAATATGGGGTGCAAATCTAATTCTCTTAATTTGGATTTTCCAAACGTGTAATGTTTTATTAATATTGATGTTCCCCTATGATGTTCCGTCCCTCCCTTTTACAAAGTCGCATTTTTTAAATATTTTAATCGCCATGTAAAATTGCGTATTTTAAAATCATTTAACAGCATGCAAGCGTAAGTGAGAGAGGAGGATGGGTGTACTTAACACCTCTCAGACTTTCCACCGTGCGGATGTAATTCGCACGATGTAACATGAAATTTCATTAACAACTTGTAACCGAGCTGCAAATGAAAAAGTGCAGAACGTTTTATTTTATTCACACTACCTTTTTATTTTTATATCCTTTAACAGTTTGTGAACGAGGTGAGAATAAAAAGTGCAGAACGTTTTATTTTTAATCATAGTTCGTTTTTTTTATCTGTTAACAATTTGTAAGCACACTACAAATGAAAAAATGTAAAACGGTTTATGTTTTAATTCCTCTCCATTTTATTCAATTCGTTAAAAATCTGTAAAATCACTGCAATTGAAAAAATATAAATTTTTTTTTGTTACTTAATAGTTTTAAGTGCGCTGCAAATACCAAAGTGAAAACCGTTAATTATTTTTAATTGACTTTACAGATTATTTCGCACACATAAACAGATACTTTGTACATATTCACATACAAACATACACAAACGCGTGCAACGGTCGTTTTAATATACATAGTTTCTATTATCATACTTCAACAGAAAAGCTCATTACACAGACATCATGATAAGCGTAGGATTTATTTTCTAATCATTATTTATCCTTTTACAGCTTGTTAAAGGTACATACACCCATTATCGTACTATAAAAATACCTAATTTATCTACCTAAAAAATACCTATAGTTTTTTTAAATGAGTCGCTATCACGATCTCGTGTTTCAATCAGGTGAATATTCGATAGTGTTATCATTCGATATATCGTAAATACCGTGA
Organism: Parelbella ahira ahira; assembly: GCA_018244795.1. Classification (NCBI taxonomy): domain Eukaryota; kingdom Metazoa; phylum Arthropoda; class Insecta; order Lepidoptera; family Hesperiidae; genus Parelbella; species Parelbella ahira. The sequence goes on from DWME01007333.1 coordinate 10,331, forward strand.
CAAACGTGCGAAATATTATTTATGTAAACATATACACAGGGTTAGAAAAAATTGACATATTAAATGGTTCCAGGGACAAGAGCACTTCTGGTTCCATATTCAAATAATTCGGAACAGACGAATATTCTAAATTCAAATGTTTATCATTTACGCTTACACATCTAGATTTCTTGTATTTAATATCTTATAGGAATCTACCGTATTTTCTATCTGATTCATTCTAAAATCATGCATGTTTTATGAACTAAAAATTAAAATACACTCAAATTTGTTATCGTTTGTGTCGGATACTTTTTCGATAATGCAAACTTTTAAAGTTCGAGGCGAAAGGTTCTGACAGTAGGTTACACGTGGCGCGCCTCGCCTTACACGTGTAGTACTTCGATATATGTATTTCCATAGAACGTAAAAATAAAATGATGAGCCCTTTGCATTGTTGCTGCAAAACTAAGTCCTTGCACAATGTAAGCCTTACGATGAGAAATCGCATCGCTGGCAATATTTCGTTTTATAGCTTTCATTGAGTTTCTGCATAGTCCGTATTATCAAAAACCATTACCTTTAGTACAAAAGCGTTATATTAATCGATTTTGAATATAACAAAAAGACTCCTAATGTAAAATTATTAGTATAACACGAAACCTTCACAGTTGCAACAAATTATGCATAAATATATTCAAAAACAAATTTTACCGGCCACTTGCGTGTATATTGTATTCATATACTATTATAGACAAATAATTGAACATCGCTCATTAATCTATGACGCAGATATAAAATAATAGGTTCAGCACACAATCAAGTTTATGTGTATACTCCATTATTTATTGTCACTAATTATCTAGTGACGTCATTTTCTACGAACCACAGTCGTGAAACCAGCCGGCAGCTTTCGATGACGTGGGTGCTTTAGCAACTAATTATCGCCTGACTTTGGCCCTATGACACACCGTTTTAAAACGAATGAGACGTGCACATTGGCATGCGTGCTTCTAGAAAGCGTCTGCCGTTTCCATCATGCGGGATTGCAGCTAAATGCTAGTCCATCATATGATAAAAAAACGAAGAATCTTCTGTCTTGGGTTCAATTATGACAACAATGAGCAGTTAATTATAACTTTGCACCTCCAAAATAGGAGAACCCGTATTGTTGTGCCTCAAAGTAAAAGACGGGTTTAGACCAGAGGTCTTCTAAAGTACATTGGCCAGAGACTGCAGTAGGTTGATCTGACCTGTAATCTATCTCAATATTTTATTATAATTACTTTGTCATAAAATTCTGCTTTAAATGTATATGTAATCTTACGATCTTTATTGTCTGATAAATCAGAAATTTCTAGAGAGTTAATGTTATTAAGATACGAACACAATATACAACGACGTTGAACAATATGTGACAGGCTCATATGTAACACGTTCTATGCAAGCCAATATCGGGCGCCAAGCCATCAGTTGATGATAACGATATCGTACCAGATCAAATTGTCCCTGTAAACCATGTATGTAACAACATATAGATACATATCTATTGCAAGAACGAAGCGATTTGGTTCCACGCTTATTGGCTGGACGGTCAAGGAGTGGCACTACTGCATCTGTGGCCTACGAGCATCTGTGTTTCCAAACTCATAAATATAACCTAAGACGCTTCAAGGCATAAGTGTATAGGCTTCTTCTAAAAATGCGATGCCCACCTGACGACGGATCTGCGCTTTCCATCGAGCGAGATATTAAAAATATCCTTATATTTACCATAATGCCTCGTTAGTCGAGTGTTTAGAAAGCGCAATTGCTTGTCGAGAGGTCCTGGGTTCGCTTCCCAGGACCAGCCTATGGCAATTTCTGGTAGTGCCTCGGATTCTAGATCTGTGCCCGTTGTATAGCGATGATTCATGTCCATGGGACGTAAAACGTAACTACTCTCCTCAGCCTACCCCTCGGGGATTACATGCGCGATGTGACCTTTTTATATCTACCGTATAATAAAAATAAGTATATCGCATGTGTTAACTCAGCATTCGAAAAGTAATACATATATCACGTTATCTATTGTTGTTTTTTCCGTGATTTTCTGAAGTGTATATATGTTGCCAAATCGCCGGGCAGCCCGCCGACGTCTAGTCTGAGTACGATGCCAACTCGCAGATTTAAGGCGTGTGTCATACGTACAACTGGGTTGCTATAAAACCAACGAATCGTTACAAGTTTAGTATGTGTTTATCGGTTGCTGGGGTACTGAGTCAGTACTCAGTATTATCGATGAGTTTTTGCTGTTTTTTTATGATACTGTTGCATGATGTGTCTTTGAAGATAATTACTGCATCGCTCTCTTTTTAATTAAAGAATTGAAAAGACTAGAATGTTCTGGAAATCGATCATAATCCGTTTT
>DWME01007334.1:0-12717 GCA_018244795.1 Parelbella ahira ahira
TCTGATTGATTGTTTGATCTTCGACTACTGTCATACTGAACTCTTTGTCTTTAAAATTATTTTCTAGTTTTTAGTTTCATTAGCAATAAAAGCGTGTTTTTTAGTTTTTTTAAACTATTATTTATTATTTTCACTTTTTAAAGTTCGAATCAATTCCTTGGACATTAAATAATTTATAAGAGTGTAAAACATATTTTGTGATTAAATTTTTAATCTTGTTCATTGTAATTGTTTCCCAAAACAGTAACAATTCATGTTATTTTAATCTGAACTGTTTAATACTGTTTTTGTTCACATTGATACTCCATAGTGTTAATAACAGGGTTAATAGAATAATGTGCGTGCCAGCTTAGCGCAATGGGTAAAGACGATAAATTTGCAAACAAATGACAATAGATACTCTTGAAATAGTCCTTTCGTCCTTGATACGTAACCGTGTCGAACGATCGCGACAGAACAGCGGCCGCGATCTAGTAACGACACAAAAAGTTACCCGTGCACGTGGGACAAGAGGCGTGTGTGGTAAACTTTCTCGCGGCACTCTCGTTAGACTTTCGCCTATAATTAAAACTTGCAATAGAACAATGGCAAGAAGCAAGAAGTAGATCTCAATGTTGCCATTAATTGCCGATCGGATCGCCCACGCTTTCTATACGGTGCCGTGTAACCGAACGCTCGCTCGACATTCGCGCGGCACCGCGCCGGATTGATTGAACGGAATTGCAGTCGAACGCGAAGCGCACAATGGTAACGCCGCAGGTGCGTAAGAAGCAAGTGAATTCTCGCCAATGAATGCGTGTGTAACAATGGCATCTACTTTTTTTATTTACAGCTATTCAATTTCTTACAGTTGAGATGCATCGCGGCGATTAGCTCTAATTTATTCGATCGACGAGTCAACAAAGGCGTTCGAATCGAAACATTCGCAATGAACTATACATTTATTCCTGATAATTTGAGTGGGAAACGCAAACATATGAATAATGACTATCTACGCATTGATATAGATTAGACGAATCGTACTCAGAATGCTGATAACGAAATATTATCTGTAGTAACATACGCACTAAAATTAACGGTGGACGAACAAAATCATTCATTGTATGTATGTACGAGTATATTGTGAGAGCACAATTAGTGTATACTTTCCCACAATTTGTAAATAAACAATTTGGCTTATATAAATAAATATTTTCTCTCTACTGGCTAAATTATTATCGGTAACAAATACAACACATGATGCAGTCGAAGATTGAGCACATGAGTAAACAGCAGATTAGACGTCTTAATGGAAAGAAGTTTAAATAAATGTTTTCACAAACGAGTTGTTGCCAATAGTATTACCGTAACGGCACAACATTTCGATATATCGAATGAAGAATCGATATATCGTGTTCACAATGTTAATGAGATAATGAATATTTATTTATGATGTAAAGCAAATATGATACGTTATAATGATACCTCGTCGGAAAATGATGCCATTATTTATAATAAACTCAGCGCTGGTATCATTTGAGAACCTTATTCGGTAATTCAGAAACATCCTGTTTCCATCATTTTCTTTTTATTACTTAATCAATTCCGATTACAATAATTTAGAGTGCTTTTTTATTGTATTTATCTGTTAGTTCTGTCATCTTTTTTCATACCCTTAAAGCATCAATGAATACAATAAAGCCAAGTAAATTTCAGGATATGTAACATCTTTCAATGATATCGAAAACTTGTATACATATGTATTTTGTTAACTCAGTGATAGCAGTGGAAAATTGCAATTTATGACGTTGCATTTTATACGTGACTCTATTGGCGTACGAGTATTAAATTTTTTATCAGCACCCGAAATATTATGATGCAATATAAGTGCCGCGAATGCTAATCAGTAATGATTTAAATCATCCACCATTGAACATTGACGCGAAATACGTCCTTGAAACGTGCCAGTGTAGGTTTGAGATTTATATTTAAAAAAAAACCAGCGATTCCCTTTGTTTTTGCACTTGACCTTGGAGTGAATTTACTACGGTGAGGTAGCAAAGCGAAACTATTCTATAGACAACAATGAGGCCTGCGCCTGCGCCGCGCTCAGCCGGTACCGGACGGGTCGTCGACCTGTGCGCGGGTTAAGGCACGAGATTTCTTAAACCGATCCGCTTATTAGGTATTCTATATCGTGTGCACAGACTCGTATAGTGCGGTAAGCGGGTTCGGTAAGAGCCGGCTATTTTAGGAATGTGAAATTGTTTACTTTTTAAATCGACATTGACAGCGCACTTCTCCGGTAGAATCTTCATTATTCCATCGATGATGGATCGGCCCCGGAAAGGTTCACGTTGGCGGTGTGCGTACGCGTGTTTCTGCTCGTAAATCATCTTCTCGCTTGTTAATAGATGCTCTTTTTGCTGCTATTAAAAAAAAACGCGATGATACCTGTGACCCAGTTCGAGTAGAGTCGTAGTGCTCGTTGAAATTTTGGCGGTTTTGCTGTTTTTTTATTCTTTCTCTATGTTTATAAACTAGCACCTTTGTCGGGTATATGAGCTAGAATGCTATTTGCGTTGAGCAACAATTGAGTTTAGCCAATCATACGGTAAGGATGCTATTAACCGAACAATACATGCGTGTACAACACTTCTTGCGGCCCCCTATTATATGTTAGATGAAATTGTGTTTGGCGGCGATCGTTTATAGTGCAATTCTTATAGGATTGCTTTAAAACTTGTGTGTGTCTAATTCGTGAGGAATGTTGTTGTTTTCTATTGACTATATGTTCAGATCATGGTGATCGATGTTAGAAATCTAAATATATTGTATCGCGGGCAATAAAAAGAGAAATCTACATGTTTTCGTAAATAAAGAAAAAAAAATCGTAAGTATGGAAAACAAATAGGGCGACTCGTAATTCCGCCCACGGCGTTGGAATTCCACGATCCAATTACAATTTGTCAAGCAGACCGAAAGAGCCGACAGCGGCTCTAAATCAATGTAGCTCTAACGCTCGCGCTCCTTAACGCCCATTCAAAATGTCTCCCCTCAAATCCAGATGGCAGTTCAACGACCGGGCCCGTGCGAAGGGAACACCGGAGATTTCTAACGTTTTATTGTCGTTGAAGGATTTTTGCATGTGTTTTCGAATGAAATTCGATTGAGTTCGAATACTTATCTGTGTTGTAACCTGACGCCTCTATTTTTACCCATCGTGGGTGTTTTTTTCGTAATCGTATAGCGTTACGTTTAATAAATGTAAAGCTGCAAACTTGTTTTATATTCATATATTTGCTTTCACCAAAAACATTAAATCAAATCATTATTAATGTTATCGTATAAAAATATATGAACTGTTTTGGTACCATGTTGTCTAATCAGCGAGGCAATGACTGCCATGAACCCCCAACGCGTGTTAAATGTGTTCCATTAATTAGGTATACGGGGAGGAGAGAATTCTCGTTGTGTTTTGTTTTTGCTGACGTATATAGCATGTGGTCGATCGAGCCCCGATCTGATCGTGTTAGAGAAGATTACAACAAGTGCAACATCTGTGCTGAAGCTTACGTTAATCTCTGACGTCAATTACGTTTGCGTTGGTATTTTCACATATTATTAGCGTGTGTATATACGTACCGTAAACTTCGTGTTCTATATATAATTCAATATACGTTCAATATAGGTTGGATGCGAAGAGCTAGGATCGAGGTCAGTGGCGTGGTGTTAGAGGCGTATGTCCAGCAGTGGACGGAAAGAGGTTTATAATGATGATGGTGACATAGTGGGAACATCAACAAATATATTCACCTGCGTCTGCTGCTGTCCCTGCATTCAGAAAATGATGTATTTTAAATAACTTGCAAATCGAACAAGAAAGTTCCTCGAGAAGTTCCAGTGACGCGGCCATAACGAAATTTCTCTTAAAATTTAAATAGCGAATGGCTTAACTATGCTTGTAACTTTTTACTTTATCATATTATGTTAATAAACGCTTGGGTGTCGGCAGGACTGTCAAAGTATGAATATTTATAAACGATCCTAGTGGCATCGTCCATTTTGAATTTATTAAATGCACTGTTGAATCCAATTGAAAGAAACTGTTTTAAGTCATTTTTATTTCTGCTTTGGAATATTCAAGTGTTTCTCTTTTGAACTAATATTTTTAAAAAAAGTACAAGCATGATACTTGCGATAGGAGTTATTATATGCATAAATAATACTCACTGAAATTACATCTTTATTTTAAGTTTACCATACGGAGCAAATGTCTTCGATGTATGCGAATATTCAAATAAGTAGCCTCTTTTTAAATTGCTCAGAAAAACATCATTCAACTTGTTCATTCGATTCTACTTTTCTCATTTCGTTAAAATATGAAGAATCATTCACGATTTATTACTCGATTAAGATGTCAAAACCGTTCCCAATAATTATGGCAAGTGAATAGGTCATTTCAATTTTTAGGTAAACCGGCAATAACATTCGGAACACCTGTATTACTGGACCGCCCGAAGGCTGTGACGCGCTGTAAATTTTTTAGCCCTCTCGACAATTTATAAGGCGACGTTCAATTACCCTCGACTCTACATTTTTCATCGCTATTCAAAATATAAAATTAGTCCTCAATTAATTTAGGCATTCAATTTATTAAAATCATGGCTTATTTTTATGCGTTATGAAATAATTTCATTTGCATTTTAACACTTGTGAAAACTTCCCACTTGTAGTAAATAAAGTATAAATGTACCACTCTAAGCGAACATTGTTAAAAGTTCATCGAAATCCTTTAGTGCTGCTTTCAAAATGGCTAAAAACATTATCTTTTAATCAATTCAAGTCCGAGACGTCTTTTCGTCTTTCTAGCTAATCATGAGGTCAAATCTAAAGTCACCAGTGCAGCTCTACATCTGAGTCAAGGACCCAAGTGACTTTGTGTAGCTTAACTTAAAGAGACTTTCCAATTATTGGATTCGCGGCTCAGCATTTTCAAAGAACAATAAAGCCTTAAGGCTCTCGCTATCCCTGTCCACTAATGATGTTTCATAATTCTCTTGCCTTATCCACTCCTTTTTTGTCATTCCTTTTTAAAATGCGGTATTAAATTTCGCTCATTGCTCATACCTTAATAAGATACTTCCGGTATTTACATTTTTAAAGCACGCTTAATACACACAGAGTCTGTTCTTGATGCAGTAATTAGTGAGACCCTAACTTGTTGACCACACTTGTTAACTACAGTGACAAATATAGATGTGAGAAACCTGAATGTTTGTTTCGTATCTGAGTATGAAATTATACGGTCATTTATTTATCTATGTTTACCACTTGTTCGGTTATCATAGTATATCCTTTTGCTAAATTTGGACCAGATAGCAGTAGAGAATTAAAAAAATTCGTATATTAAATACGATTTTTGCAACAAAAAAATTATGAAGCACCACAATGCAAACGAGGCTCAAGGTATTACTTAATATGTATGTCGATGTTTATCGCACACTCGCTATATTCGGGTCGAAAATTACCCGAGGCGGCCGTTATGCAATATCTTTAATAAGCGAACGCGCAATTATCGACGTATTTCTTATGCGCGTACGCGGCAGCCTCAGCCCAATAAACGTCCAATAATTTATATCGCCGTAAGAAGGTCGACTATGAGCAATTACGTCCCGTTTAAACGTTTTTTTTTTTAATCGGACGAGCACAGGACGGCGGGTGGTGCGCGAGAACGGTCGAATCGCATCAGTCGAGCTGTCGTACTCGTAGGTCAGAACTGTCCAGAATGTCAAGTTAGGAGGATCGTCGTTTAAAGAACAAAGATAGTTACACGATTGGCCGCTGCCGCCATATAAATACGTAACTTTTAAGTGAAAACAAACGTTCAATATTTAATGTTATGAAACGTTCACAAGCGACTTCAAAAAAAAACATCACTCGAGACCCGTATCAATTGAAATTGTGAAAACCCAAATTGATACTTGATAGTAACTTTTGTCGCGGCAACGAAAATATCTTATTTTAAATATTAAACTTACTAACTTAACTAATTGTCTTAAATATTAAACTTACTAACTTACTTAGTTACTCGAAACACTCGAAATTGCTGTGTAACGCCGTGACACAGTGCTCGTTGACGCGTACCATTGAGCAATCACATGTGGGGTACATACTTCACAACTTGCATCACTCTCTAACATTGGAAGCCGCAATGACTCGTTTATCTCCCGCTTTACCTGTGACATTGGTAATACCACGGAGTTTTCTCACAGGGAAATTTTCATTTTAAGTTCATCATAATAAATACTTCGCAACGTGCCTAGTTTAGTTCGTGGATGCTTGAATAGGGAGATGCTTCAGTCAGTTGTATGTTCAGTCACATTTATGCATATACTCTTAGACGTCTGGAAATGAACAAATTGTTTCCACTTGGTATTTAGTCTGTCATAATATTTTTACGAATAAATGTCTCGAGAGTGTTTGTACACATGATTGAACAAGACGCGCGGCTACCGCGCTGCAAACAGCGGGAGCTTATGTTGTAGGACTTCGTACAGGGCCGAAACTAGTCGGGCTATCCCAAAAAGCGTACATGACTTAGTTAGTTTCCCGAACTCTACAATCTAGGGATTTTCAAAATCAACGTGAATAGGTTGCTAGGCAAGCATACTACACCATCGGCCAAATGAGGGGCTAGACTAAATTAAAAAAAATGTATATAATCATGAACATTGTTACGATTGTTCGTTACCTGTTGCGGCAATTCTTGGAGCCGAAGTCGAGAGTTGTTTCCATAACGAAAATATAAAATGAGTGGAGAAATTTACCCGGATATTTGAGCACATAACACTATTATAACAAGGTAACGTTTATGCAAAGAAAGTGTTTTGCAAGTCACATAGTCATTAAGCGTGGCGGACAAGTTCCACCAGCTATGTACGTAGCCATATCAAGTCGGAAGCGTACCTCTTATGCGGGTGCTCTATAGCCAACGATAAGCTATATAATATACGTTTATAAAGTTTGTCAATTGTTCATGAAAAATGAGTCGCTCGATTTATCCTATAAAATCATTATCTTTTTATTAGTAAGACGACTGATCGATCAACATGTCATGTATCGGCAATATAATTGAGAATTGAATATAATCGTTCATGTTGTATCAATTATACAGTTGCAGCAACTTTTTTTACCTTCTCAATTAAATGCCTTGTCCGCCAACGGACGGCAGCGTAGGCGGGGCGGGAAAGCTGTCTTCTGCAATTTCCCACCTACCCTGCCTAGGTCCAGAAGTGGACTGAGACAGGCTAATAATGTGGTGCGGCGCTACCTTTGTTTTGTTGACATTGTTTTCAGCCACTCAACGATTCTAAGTTTACAGTTGAACGGCGTTGTTCAAATGACAAAGCTAGCCGTTGAACATTGAACGGATATTCTAATTCGCTACGACTTAAACATGCGAACAGATATGTTCTCGCTACTCGCATGTCGCCAACAGTGCACCGAGCGCAACTTGCATCATGCAGTTGTAACAGCTCGGTCGGTCGGTCGGGCAGGCGGCGGCGGGTCAGTGCAGCGCCCGGTGACATTCCCAGCGAAACGAAAACGAGAGTCGCCGCGACGCGACCGTCGTCGACAATGCTATTTTAATACCGGCCGCGTATAAGGAACAAAAAACCTTATGTAAACAACTTTGTCGGGAACGTAATGGAAATACACCGACGAGATTACTCGGTATGCTGTGTTTCGATTCGCATTGTTTTTTGAAGTATATTTTTTGGTTGTGTCTTTTGGAGAAGGTTAAAGGCGTAGGACTCCAGGTTTGACTGCAAAGAGAGATATGTTACACATTTATGTACAGAGAATTAACACACTCCGCGCTGTAATACTGTGGTGAACCATCAAATTTGGGAATTACATTATTGTGCTCATATTATTAGTTTTTGAGTAAAATAACAACGGTTTTAAAATTTGAACAAATCACATAACACGATTAATATACCCTTATACAAAATAATACCTACCTTAATACATAATGATAATTATTATTATACCAAAACTGGCGCACGTGTCTGAATGTAAAAAGAGCAACTTACATCTGGTAGAATAGAAAATTATTGGCACTCGGGGTCTATGCCTATCCTGTAAAGATTCAGACGTGAATTGATAATTATTAATAGATAGAATAATGATAATCATTATTTATTAATAAATTTACTTTTGTTAATTATACCTGCCATAAACCCTGTCATCCATCCGATGTTAATTGGCAGATGATGAATTGAGGCTTTAAGTTCGCCCTTTGTTTCAACTTTATTATTAAGTCGTTACAATAAATAGCGTAAATAGATAATTACTATATTGTCTATTGCAATAAACGAAAAGAAAAAAGAAAATTCAAATTTGCTTCCATAACTATTCTTTTATGAATTTAACCATTGTACTCGTTAGGTTATGTTTTTTAACGGATGCGTTTTTTATAAAAACAATTTATACTATGCCAGATCATCTTAAAAGTATATAAATAATAAAAAGGAACGGTGATTCTATTTAATTTTTTAAAAAACATTTCCATTTAGTATACTAAATTGTATTTATTGCAACGCAATTAATTATGAATTTTAATCTGCTAACGAGTCTTATATTGTAAATCCAAAAAAATGCTACTACCAATTACACTTACCTTATAAATATGACGTACTAAATTAATATTGATATAACGTATGTACATTTCAAAGTCCATCCAATGTTACATAAATATGTATACGTAAGCTGAATAAATGAATCAGTTCTGTACAAATCAGTGTCCATAATCGAAAGGCTCTTTAGTGACTCAATTATACATAGAGTTCAACTAAATTATATAGGTACATGTCTATGTATACGTTAATAAGCTTTGGTTACATGTGTATGTATACCAAGTTAACGCAATGCATTGCAATCCATGTACAATTACGTAAAATCTTTGCCAACAATCGACTTATGAATGGGGTGTTTAATTTCGTACAATCTACTCACACACACATACAGTATTCGTCTCTACGTAACCAATTGCGTTCCACACTTACACTATCCGCAACAATTGTTATTAATCATTTATAATCCTTTCTCGTGTCAAAGATGCTTGCATACGAATTTTATAAGAAGTATAATTTGCACCACCAATAACAAAATATTCTTCACAACGACTGGGAAATATGATAATGATTATAGTAGGAGGAACGGAACGTCGCAATACGCGGAGGAAGCGGACGTAAATGCGAACAGCTCTCGGTGAAAACGTTCCGTTTGACGTTCGCGTTTCTTTGGCTAATGATGTAATGCCAATTATTATTGCTTGCTGTTATTTAACGTTTAGGTCTATATTGATCAATGCGATTAATTTAATACAAACAAACATACAATGATCATTGAGACATATTAAGATATACCTATATAGAAGAGAAATATTAATGTTAAAATTACCTATATATTGATGACTCCTCTAAATATCCACAAAACAAAAGCATTACCAATCTTACTATAATAGAACTATATATAATGCCACATATAACAATTTGCATATTATATCATTTTGATATTATATAAAAAACCGACTATACATTATATTATCTATATTATAGAATAAACAGTGGCATATTCAATGGATACACACGAAAAAGTCCAAACATGTAGAAGCGCCATTAGAATACAGCAGAGATTGTGCTGAGGCTGTACAGCTAATATATTATGCATCGGCGATTACATTTCTCATGAATACGACCACCGCGAAAGTTGTTAAAAGATCTCACGATTCCAGATACAAGACGGAAAGCATTGTTTTATTACACAATTATCTTTTGTGCCGACATATTTTCTCTCCGCGTAAAGCTTCCTCGTACTCTGTCATAAAAGCCTTCTCCCACCTCTCTGTTAAGTAAGTATATTCCACGTATTCCACGTAAAGTCCGTTTTAGTTCCGATTTTGGATTTCGCCTCTTGAGTGTTTCATGTTGTGTTACATCATTTTTTGGAGGATCAGAAACTGAAATGTTCATAAAATATTATTATGATATTGTATTTTAAAAAAATAATTAAATATAAAGCTTCTAGTATGATGAGTAAAAATATTGTAATTGGAAATAATTAGTAAAAATGTGGTTCATGGGCTTAATTATGTGAAATAAAGTCTTTAATTAATGAAACTAACAGCGGCTTTTAATTTCAGTATGAGGTAAGGCGCATTTCTAGGTATAGCAGGTAACCCAACTTATCCACAACCTTGGACAATGGTCAATCATGACCAGACACGTTGGTAAGCGTATACTGACTTTCGCTAGCACTGCACCGACACGTGGTAGGTATTTAGTAATAATGAGAGCGAACAATTGTCTAACTTTCGTCGTTTTGTTATGATTGAGTTCCGGCTAGTGCTTATGTTACCGACCGCAGGACAAATTGATGAATTCACAATATGTCCCATACACACGTGATATGAAAATGTACTATGAATCCATTTCTGTTTCTTGAGACAAATCCAATACGGGCTTCTGATTCCCTGTTAAGTAAAGCCTCTAATATGGTATAGAGACAGTTGATAAACTACATATAAATACTTCTAAATACAAGCATATTGTACAAATTTTAAAAGCCCGACAGAACAAAAATACTCGTGCTCATCACACAAATATTTGTTCTGAGTGGAAATCGAACCCCCAAATCCGGATTAGCAATCAGGATTACCAGCCCACTAACAGATTAGTCCAATATCTGCTAGGCACTGTTGATCTGTTTACACACCCATTTATCTCCAGGCGATGTACGAACTAATGTATGTAACAATCAAGACACTGCTCTTAGGTGCGCACCTAAACCATGAAATGTAAGCCCATTATTAGCTTTGTAAGTAAGAAAAATGTTGTATTGTATGTATGTAGGTATTAAAAATGACTTTAGCTGCGGATTTCATAAAATTATAGAATAATTAAATCATCATCATCATTATTAGCCTATATCTGTCCACTGCTGGACACAGGCCTCTCCAATAACACGCCACTGAGCTCGATCTTCAGCTGGTCGCATCCAGCTGCTGCCAGCCACTGCATATATCGTCACTCCACCTAGCTAGACGGCATCCTACGCTACGTTATAAATAATAATAATATAATTAAATACATACAAAAAATTAATAAATTGTCACACAATATTTCGCCCGATTCGACGATTGGACGGCGACACCATACACCATCGCTATAATTCCGTGATAAAATCTGCCGAGGCGACCGCTTGAAACAATTACACGGCGTGTTTATGGGCGTTGTTCTCGTACTTTTTACGTAACGCACTCTCATACAGAGAGATGGAATTTATTAAGGTGTAATCCGAGAACGTTCCGTAGTGGGTAGTAGGTGGTAGTAAACGAATTCAGATTACGCGGTTTAATAATGTGTTGTTCGTTAGTTACAATCAAAACACAATCGTAATGTTGCGTGAATGGTGATGCAAGTATGTATGTATGTAGGTATGTACATATGTATTAGTTTCCCGTATCCTGTACTGGAAATCGTAATAGTTTAATGCGAGAGGGGCGATCGTATTAAGAAATCGTTTTTTTTTTCCTCCGCGTTTTTATGTTTGAGTGTGTATGTATATATGTATTACCTAAATATTATATGCATGGTTCTTAGGAGTTTGGTTAGCCTATTAGAAAAAACAGTAAATGTAACTCAATTAATATGAGTGTTCTGATGCCGCCACCGGTAGTCATCGTTATATTATTATTATATCATCTCGCCGGATACCTCACTGGGTAAGCGGACAAAACCGAGTGCTTTATACGCCTTCTATCGATGTATGAAACAGTAGATAATGTTGGATGTAAAAAGTGAATCATTATGTCATAACAGTTTTCACGTTAAAAAAATATTCTGTTTCCAACCGATTTGCGCTCGGCACGACGTTTTTTCTCATCCGCAATGAATGAATTGTTGAGTAAGTGGGAGATATGCTGGAAGTAGGAAGCGAAATCTGTTATAATAAGAGTCGAATTGGTCGCGCGGAATGCGAGCGCTTTTCCCACGCCACGTCAAAATGTAAATAAGTTAAACGACTTTACATCTCTCTGGGTCGCACCTCGCCGCTCCGCAAGCGCACCGTGTTTACGTTGCACATACTTGTGTTGGTCTGGACTTCAAAGTGCGTTTCGATAATTGGATCCCATTAAAAAAAGGAAATGTGATAGTGAAAGTGTTGACGATTCTCTCAACTGTTTTGTGCATGTTTCTCAGAAATTACACGTTGAAACTGATTAGAGTATAATTAAACCACGGTGCCTCATTAGTCCTAAAGAGTGTTAAGTGTATAGATTTATTGGTCAGGTTCGTAGATGCCATGTCCAACACTGAAACGACAATTATTACATATCAATGTTCACGGTGTTCTATTTTAAAACGGATTCGCAAACATGTATCCATCTCGCATACAAAAGGCGAGATCAAAGGATACTCCGTGATAGCCGAAGATAACGTGTTTACTTCGCATTCAAAGTCGGTTCTTTGTGTAAAAGAAGGTCGTCCTAAAGAGTTGTCATCTTTAGCCGTCGGTTCGAGACTATTATCTTGTCTTGAAGACGTGAAAATAAGAACAAGATGGTTGTTGACTTGAGCAGTAAATACGCAGTGCTAGTGAATATGTAACATCGATTAGTCGGTGCAAGATTTTCCTAGCATCGATACGTACCTTGTCCTATTTACTATT
>DWME01007335.1:0-12717 GCA_018244795.1 Parelbella ahira ahira
ACCTTGTCCAAAGGCGTCTTCGATTTGATCGAAATACGCCCACTTTGGAAAATTGATTTAAATAGCAACGTTATACAAGATTTTACGTGGTAAATACATGATACAAATATTAATTTATCAAATACTAAACAATGTATACCCTGCTCGACTTATCGTTGCTACCGTAATGCAATATTACACAATGCTCTATTTATTAGCACACAATGTTCGTATTGAATATATTCTTCTACTAATTCGTTGTTCTCATATAGTTCATATACGCTTGTTGTCCATACACTTCATAAATATACATTTTTGCCTATATTTGTATCATAGGAGATTCCTTTAATAATGATCAATTTCTCTGTGACGAAACTAATAAACAAGAGGAAACAGTGGGAATATTTGCTCAAGCGTTTCCGGTCTCCTCCGTGATATCATCTATCAAAGCCAGAACTCTCCGTTTAAATTTTTTGAATTGGGGTGCGTTCATCTCATTAAGCTCGGGCACGAGGCTGTTCAAGAAAGATCTGATTGGATCGTTCGAGTCCGACACAAAACACGGCACGGATTGATCGAGCCGTTCAGTGTCGGTCAGATAATTATAATGATCGTTTTCTTGCACTGATCTTTTTCTCGACGAATTCCCTTCGGAGTCTTGATTGGTGTCGTTGCTCTGATCGTCATCTGTTTCAATTTTGACTACTGGAACTTTCCATGCTTCAGGTATCGTGTCTTCCGATTGGTCATCGTCCTTGTTGAACCTGTAGGCGTCGTAAAATGTTCTCTCTTTCTCTTGGGCGTCCTCTGGGCTGATAGTTTTTGGTGGTGCTGGTGGATTAATTTTTATGAACGGAAGGAGGAACTGCATGGCGTCTGATAAGTAGTACCGTCTTTTTCGTCTGCCTGTTCCGCTGTAGCGACTGGATTTCATATGTCTCATGTAAACGATGCGCAGGTTCCGCCATTTTTCCTTGCAGGCACCACCTGCAATTAGAATATAGATTGTATGTAACAATATCCTTGACTTAAATGTCAATAATATCTTGGAACAACTCACACACAGTGAGCTGATATTAAACGAAACAAAACTGAGCTATGGCAACCAGACCGCTCTAAATAGTCGTGAATGGCGGGAATCAAACCAATAACCCCTAATATGGTAGTTCGCAGTTCAACCACTGGACCATCGAGGCATTTTATTATTATGTAATGTATAAAAATATACTCAGGAATAAGCGAAGTAAATGACATTAATTTACTAATATAGGAAGGAAGTAACATAAGTAAAAGTTATATGTGGCATATATTATTCGATACTTCGTCTTTCACACCGCAAGAGATAGTAATCATTTGAAACTAATCAGATTTCTGCGTTTTACGTATACATGTACCTAACACCTATAAATGTTGTCCGTAAACATAATATGACGCCTGTATTTCCTGGATAGAGCAAACAGAGGAGTGTAGTACTTTCAACTTTTTCCAGTTAGGGTCATGTCTTATAGAATAGGGTCGAGACTATTGTCATACATCTGGTATAATGCATACACCGAGTTGGTGTATGACATCGTGTAACTCAAAATTATTACATAATAAAATAATTTGTACGATGTCAATTTATAAATGAAAGTCGAATCGTAGGGTATTAACATGTCATAGATGTCACTCAATTGTTGTAACTTAAGTCAATTGAGCCTAGCGCTAAGTTTCTTCACCCAACACAAATCTGTTTGAAGTAATTCATTACAATTTGGAATTGTTTCGGGGGCCAATGGCGTCAGTGTTATCGACCAACGAGTTCGTGTTGAAACATTAGAATAGGGGATTATTGGTAATGGAATTACTGAACGCTTTTTGAATTTAATAAATAAATACAACGTGTATAAAAACTTCTATTGAAGATATGGCTGTAGGCTTTAGGCTGTAGGCAGATAATAAAAATTATTTAACATTTACGTAAAAACAAAATCTAGATTGATTTTGTCTTCAAAAACTTATAATCCTTTTTGTCTCACTGAACTTTCTTATTCAATAAAAATGTAATCTATGTTTAAACGACATATTTAATAGAAAAATCTTTCACTCAAGTACTTATAAAAGTATGTTCAAAAAACTAAAACTTCGCTTGTCCAATTCAATATTCAATTGTAAGAAATTTTAGTTTGAAGGTCGTTCGTTCGACATGCGACTCGCCAACCGGAGTCATACACTTTCGTTACAACATATGACAAAGACAGAGCGAGATAGACGATCAACGCCCAGTGAATTAAGAAATGCAATTCAGTGAAAAAGTGAAACAACTGTTTTAACGCTTTAAAAAATTACAGATAACAAAAAATACGCTACCAGTCATGTTCATTATTTTGCCAACGTCCTCCCAAGCTTGATCTGTGATGTCTTTCCTCGAATACGTCATCAAATCCGGATTGTATAAACAGGGTCGCTTTTTAATCTCGTAAACAAACTTTACGTTGCTCGCCTGCTCACTCATGCGGGTTTCGTGGGCCATCATTTTGATGTTTAACTGAGTGTTTTATGTGTGCAAGCGATTAATGAATTTAGGTTAAGTTTCGCGACGACATGAGTTGCTCGCGACGCGGATGCAATGCGACTGATTTGAAACGGGTTTGCGACTGTTTCAAACTGGTTGCGTTATGCACATGCGTCCTACACTGGTAGGCGTAAGTTTTGCTTTGAACGTCCTCACACTGTAAGGACAAGGTAAATGTCTTTACCACGCTTATATTAGTAAGTAGGTAGGTTCGCCTCAGTACATTTATAATTAGATACATTCATCCCTAGTAGGTACATTAGTTCATTAGTTACATTGATATACTCTCGGTTGAATATAAAAAGGTCGTAAATAAAAGTCAACACAATCGTTTTGTTTACGATCAACATAGCAATATGCTCGCTTAATATAGATATTATGTTAATGTGTGAAAACAACTTGCGTAATAAAGTGTGTGGGTGTATGATTGTGATGGAAGCGTTATTTTCGCTTGATTTAATTTCTCGCATAATTTTAAACGTGCTTCTCACCCCGCTTACTGTTACTGTTGCTGTTTTTAATTGTAAAATGTTTGTAACAATTGTAATTATTATATACTGTAACAATTGTAATTATTAATTGTATTTGTAATGTCTGTAACAAATGTCTGATCGTGCCGGGCGTGCTGTTACATTATTATACATTTCCATTGTGAAATTAGGACGAAACCTGAGTCACGCGGTTAATTGCGTGACTGTATTCGAAGTCTAGGATTAATATTCCTCAGGTTGAAGTTTCCAAATAGATGTGGATGGCTCCATATTGGAAAGTAAGGTATAGCGCGTAATGCTCAAAGGACCCTAGAGTACTTACATAATATAGGTACACTCACTGCGGGGGCGTTGGGTTAAAATCCATGGCGCACAACTCTTTACAATAGCGCGTTTTAAGTTTAAATATCACTTGTTAACGGTGAAGGAAAAGATCGTGAGGAAATCTGTAAGTACCTTAGAATTTGTAAAAAAAAATTTAAGATCTGTGAAGTCAGCTAACACGCACTTGGCCAGCGTAGCAGACTATGGCCTTAACCCTCCCAATATGAGAGGAGACCCATACTCTAACTGTAGAATAATAAATGGATTGATGATTATTACAGCTTCTGCTAGCACGTGTGTCCTCGTAGAAGCTGAGAAATAGTCTAAAAAGTCTGAAAAACGACACTGCACGAGCAGCGCCGTTTTTCAAACTATCTTTTTAATTTAACCATATCGATAATTGTTTATCTACCTTTAACCAAGCTAACATGCAGACGGTGCGTCTGTTGATAAGATCACTGTACCCTTTGAACATGTGCAACTCCACAGGAGTAGCAAAGATTTCGCAATATGCAAAATCAAATCAATAAATGCGCTGTTGCCAGCCCGCTGCATTCCTTGCATTATTAACCGTTGACCTTCTCTTTTTCTTTACTAATGTATGTCCTACAACCTATGTCCTATACATAATTTAGATTCTTCAATATTAAACGACATACGAAAACATCAAAGCCTGTATAATGTGTTAAAGGCTGAAATAATAATAATAATATAATTAATTATGATTAAAACTTAAGGGAATATTTTACAATAAAGATCTTGTCATTACAACAATTTGGGTTTCGGACTAAAGGGTGCGGCTAGCTTGTTATTCCTCATAAAGATCTGTTGTCAATGAAAACTGACAAATTAATAACCGTAGAGCCGATTAATAATGTAATAGATTGCGAAAATGTGCCAAGATATTAGTTATTATTAAAATAAAAAAAAACTAAAAGATAATTAAAAACAAAACCACATGATGTCGTCACTTGTGACTGCACATAGCCTGCTATATTCACACTAAAAACTACCCTTTACTATGTTTTATTGCGCCGAATGGTTGCAAGCGCCACGGCCGATTGGGAGGTCCTGATTTCGAATCCCGGGTCGGCTACTACTGGAATTTCCTAATATAGAATTTATAGAGTCGACTCGGAGTCTGAATATGTGCCCGGTCGATGGCAATAGGCTCATCACCTATTCAGTAAGACGTAAACGTACCTGGTGAAACGTTTGAGTGTACTACACTCTTTTTCCCTCCCCCTTCAAGGATTACAGGCGTGAGGTTACATTTTTTTTATATCGTACCCACATCCTAATAAATTTCTTCGTCAATATTCGTTAATTTTATGAAATACATCTGGCGACCCTGTGAACGGCGAACCTGTGTTGTCAGATAAAAGTACGGTTCTATTTAATACAGCATGTAATGTATTCACGGACCGCGAGTATTTATCTACATAACTGTTTCATATTTATCTTTACCATAAAAGTATCATTTAGGTAATGTACATGTATGTATCCGCATACGAAAAATGTTCACAATGGGTAACAAATACTTTATTATTATACGAGTAAAATATAACGGAATATCAAGCCTGTAATTCCCGAACAGGTAGGTAGAGGAGTGTACTAGACTCCCACGTTTCACTAGTTACTTTTACATCGCACTATGGAACACGAGTAGATGGTGAGCCTATTGTCATGCACTGGGTATAAATCCAGGCTCCGAGACACTACTAGAAATTTCAAGTCAGAAAAATACCATAGTACCCGGGAATCGATCCCAGGACATCTCCAGCGGTAGTCGCGCTTGTAACCAACTCAACCAACGAACCAGTCTATGAGTAAAATATACTGTATTGTTTTTTAATTTTTGTTAAATCGTGCTGTAAAATGGTAGAATATGGAATTTAATTCTGAAACATAAATAATAATAAAATTATAGTATTTATTCTGCATGTGGAGACTGTTAGGCCCCTATATAGTATGTTTGTGGTTGTATCTATATTATGTATTTCACGATACATGGAATGCTCGTGCGGGGGCGATGAGGATGAAACTTTATTAATTAAAGACTCTAGAGTTAATAAATGTAATCGAGAATTCGTCTGCTATAATTATAATTCTTGCTAAAATTGATCTTAATATTACCGATAATTATGGATAATTGTTGCCTTAATTTTTCCGAGAAGTGACTATAAACGTTGGGCAACACTCAAGTTGGTTAAAGGTTACATTTAGTATGCGCATATTTGTCTAGGTTTCAGAAATTCGCGCTATTCCCAACTAGTACCCAATATACTTTCGCCTGTATACCTACTTACATAATATATGTATTTTCTACAGTCCTATTCGAAATTAGTTGCAGATGTCTATTGGGAGCAGCGGAAATTTTGTGTGTGTTACTTACTTGTCTGTCGAATTCTTTAGTTAAGGAAAGTAACTCTGCGCTTAGTCCTACCAGCTCATGGTATCTTTGGAAAAGAAACCATTTTCTCCGTTTCCTATAGTCACCTTTATTCTTTATTTCCGACAATTGGCATACACATTTTTGATTTTTTTGATTTGTACCACAAGTTCTTAATCGACTTTGTTATCGATCTATAAAATTCTTCGTCTGTTTATGCACAAGTAAAGGTGACAATTTGGTCTGCTTTAATAAAATATCGATCATCATTTACTTCTTTCTTTGCTGTCATTTTTTTCTTTATTTGTCATGTTTCTTTTGCGTTTTATATTATGCGTACATTTTCTTTTCCTCTTCACAACCTCTGTCAGTAGATATTTCTCGACTCGTCTGGAAGAAATCACTTCAAAGTATTAAGAGAGCCCATTGTTTATATTTAATGGGTTTATGCTTATTGTATATGCAACCTTTCAAGGTACGTAAAAAGTTAGTTGTTTTTATATCTATCTGTAATATAAAATATATAGGTACTGTTATTACTTTTTTTATAGAGAGAGATAAGTAATAATGCAGAAACCATCCAGGGCTCTCTGCCTAACCAGTAAGTGATTTGGCGTGATGATGTAATAATAATTGTATATTTTATTGTTTGGATCTAAGTTGACATAGATATTTAAATATAAGAGTCACTTTGATCCCAGTAAAACTCAACCAAAAAAAAAGCAAAGCTCAAGAGTCTGTGACCCAGCTTGACTGGAACGCAACAAATTATATATACATATATAAGAACTACCTGAAATCCAAACATTGTTTTGATATGCAAAGTTCTGAAATAAAAAGCTGACAGAAACGTAGTGACGATTTCATGAATATTTTCCTCTCCAGGAGGAAGCTTTCAAACAATTCATTTTAGATAATATTCGCGATGAATCTTTAACGTTTCGTAAAACTTAAAGAGCTTATGGTTCCTGTTACAATTACAATATTGTGTTACATGTTTAAAATTTCGTAGGAGAATATTTTATATTAACCACCGTCGCAGAATATCAATATAAAGCTCATCTAGGTACACTAATATTATAAACCTGTAAAGTTTGTTTGAACGCGCTAATCTTAGAAACTACTTCTGAGGCAGAGCCACACTCATGAAGAAAGCTATAGGCTATTTTTTTTAAACAAAGTTTTTTTCCGCGCCTTATAGCGGAGTGAACTGGCATGGAATCTCGCGTAATGAAAATGTAAAATAAACCTTTTTTTGTATTTGTAATGTCTAATAATAATCTTGTATGTCTTTTATAAGAAAGTTAAAATGAAGCTTAACGTATAACGACACGTGACAGATGTATGCATGTACAAAGAATTATATCAATATAGAATTTTCTGTAAGTACATGTAATTGGAAACCGTACTACAATGAGTTTGTTAATCGACTTCATGTATACATGCAGATGTAATGGGCATTAAAACTATTATCAGATAAGGAATAATATGGGATTGTCGTATTTGGGCAAGTTGTAATAATAAAATTTAATAACAAATTTAGTTTTTATTACGAAATAAAAGCGAGAGAATTATTTGCATCATGTACTTTATTTATTTATATAAATCAATATCGGAAACAAATGCTGTGTAGCTTGGTTTGTTTAATATAAAATTTAAAAAGTATGCGAACAGTAGGTAATTGCTGCCGTTGCAGAATATGGCCTTAACACTCTTATGTTGAAAGGAAACCCGTGTCCAACAGCGGAACGACAAAAGGCTGAAAAAATTATGGGCACTGATATCAAAGAAAATTAGATTTGTTAACATGTCATTTATTTGCACGCGGACATTCGCAAGTGTAACAAATAAAGTATGTTCGTGTGTGAGTGTCAGCAAAGTATTTTATAAAACATTTTTACTCCAAGCTTTTCCAATCAATCATACCAAAAACGGGATGATTGATTGTAAACAAACATAAGCATACATAATATAAGTAGTCATATATTCGTTAAGATATTTCTTTTCCGTGCGACAACACGGATACAGTCCTAAAAAAACAAAAATATACATTTCACACATACGTACGGGTGTTGTAGATGTCATCGACATTGCTATAAATAGACTGATATCCGGACCTAAAATGACAACTAAATAAATCATACCCGGGATCTTTAAAACCCCATATTGGCATAGTGGGGGTATGCCAAAAGGCTTGACCGAACTCTTTCAATATAATAATTTTCACGAAATTTTTAGAAACCCACGCACAACCAGACCATTACGCAAGTCTAACTGATCAATAAAACCGACTTTTTTGAGGGCCGGAAAAAGATTATGGAAAATGAATATTTTTTTTCTTTTGTTGGGGTAACAAGGCAACCCCAGCCGTCTCCCGTAGGAAGTAAGCGGTTAATCTCTTTATCCTGATTGGTTCTGTCGAGCTTTAAGAACTTTATATCCCTAAACATATATATTTATATTATATATTTTAAATTACTGCCCGTATCGATTCAGCTATAATAATATCCCTTGGGTAACTTGTTCAGGCCAAGACTATTTATTTTTTGTTCTAAGAGGAATACTTAAGCGCGAGAATATTATAGAAAGAGGTAAATTATATTGTCATTAGACTGTCTGTGTATGCTTTACTGTCTATTTTCCCTTTTGATACAACAGTAGAGCTCAGATTACTTAATCAGCAGGGGATTGACAAATAACTAACACATAAGATTTTTGTATATGTGTCTGTTAAAGAGTAGCAACGCATACCCGTATGTATGTAAATGATATTCCATATACCATCGCTAATCCCTCTACTCCAATTATGACTTTTCATTCATGTAATTAGTGTGCTTACTTAAAAAATATATTCTTGATCTAATACTTAGTGACTGATTATTGAGATGAGGGATATACCTAAGTGCGATTTCCATCCGGAATAAATATTTGTATTGAACAAAAATTTCTTCCCCATCGTTGGTTCTTCGAGCGGTGTGGTCTACCCACTGCCACTGCAGCTCGATATTCAAAAAACATACTGGGCTTATTGATACATGTATTAATTTATCTAAAATTTATTTATTAACACGATGTTATTAACGTAAAATTAATTTACTAATAGAAATTATCGGGCGTGTTCGTCAACCAATCGGTGGAGTTCTCTTCCGCCCGCCCCTTGGGAATTTAAACATCCGACCACCGCTCATCGCGGTGCTGAACTCGTGCTGGAGCGAGAGACCCGACCGTCGGCCTGACCTGAAACTCGTGCGCATCCGGTTAAAGGACATGCACGCTGGCATGTGAGTATATACGTCATCGTCATCGGGCTTTGGATGTCCACTACTAGCATAGGCCTCCCCTAATCGGCGCTACTCCTATCTAACATCTACTTATAATATTTTATATTCCATACCTACTTTATTGTTTTTATATTGGACACCGGTATCGTAACATAATGAGAAGGGTTTTAGCCAATCTGTCACATTGCACTAGTACAATTTGGCAAACAAGCCATTTTAGAATATTATGAAAAAATTTCAAAGTGGTAAGATTAACTCAACTGCTGTAGCGAGTGATATTGGTTCATAGAAAAGCTCCTTATTTAGTATAGCCAGAAGTGTGTCTCAGGATTCAAGTCGCAAGCTGGTATATTTTAACAAAGCTGGTGTTTTGTTTCTACCCGTTGTTAGAGATAGTGGCATTGCTGATGGAATAGTAACTTTGATTAAAGATGTCCAATGCTTGCTCTAAGCACAAGACATTCAGTTGATTGCTAAGCTTCTGGAAAAGATAACAACTTACTAAATAATTACTGAAGAAACTAACAAGAGTAGATCTGTCTGTTTTTGAACTTGCTTAATATTAGCTAAGCCAACAACTTTAAAAATTAAAATAATGATTGTATATGTTCAGGAAAACGAATATATTTGACAATATGCTGACGATGATGGAGAAGTATGCGTCCAATCTCGAAGCCCTCGTGGATGCTAGGACAGAGCAACTGATGCAGGAGAAGAGGAGGACTGATGACTTGCTGAACAGGATGTTGCCCAGGTACATTTGTAAGGATATTAATAACTCGGCGGCGTTATTCCTGACTTGATATGATTACTTGATATTTATGATTGATACGGTCCAATTTTGGAATTACTACATCACCTATTATATTTCAAAACAGTAGCGACTAACTCCTTAGAGTTGATTCACACGATCTCATTATCTTGACTCTTATAAATTTTACCGTTTAGCCCCAAGCTCGTTCAACAGAGGTAAGGTGCTAAACTGTACAAACGGCTTGCAACTCGAAACGTCTTCACGTTTATGAGCACCTAATATTACAAAAAGTAGTATCATTCATTTACGTAAACACACGGGAGCATGATAATGATGCAATAGTCCAACAGAGTGGCAGCGGGTTTTGTGTTAGACGCAAGGAGAATCGTACAATGCTATATACATTGGACAATTTCAGGTCCGTAGCAGAAGCCCTGAAGCGCGGTGAGCGGGTGCAGGCAGAGAGTTACAGTTGCGTGACGATTTACTTCAGCGATATTGTTGGGTTTACGAAGCTCGCTGCGACGAATTCACCAATGCAGGTGAGATATCTGATTTATGATTATGTTCTTGTATGAGAGACTTCCCTAAAGTAGTATATTCTCCTCCATCAATCGATTACTATGCTATCTTAAAATTAGTTTTTGCTAACGTTGAGTCAGAGAGAGATCATCAGAGAATTTAACTGTTTGTTAAAGAGTTCCTCCCGCTCTCCGATACTTCGTGTAATTTGTGAGTTTGTCATTTTATTTGTACTTCTTTTAACCACAACCCAAGGACACATTAATGCTAGTGTGTTCAGGATTGGTTTTATTATTACAATATATTTTTCCCTCGCCCTAGATCAATTTCTTAAGCGCACTATGCCTCCCAACCTTTATGGTTTTAGCTTTATTACGTCGTTACTATCTGAAGTACTAGATATAATATGTAGAATAGAATCGATTTTACTTATTTTAATATGGTACGAGAATAACGCTATCATATAACGTAATAATTAGTTGATACACGGTGGCAACACACCAATTTGTCTGGAGACATAAAATGACTTCTAATCAGCGGTCATTTTAAAACGGTCTGTTGCCAATTTTCAAAGGAATTTACCGCAATTTTGTCAATAGGTCGCCTTCGTCACTGTTATATATAGGCAATACATAGGTATACATGTACATACCTAAATATAAATAATTCTACATACGTACATATAAATGAATAATTAAAAAAAGAATATTCAGTGCTAACTTCAGCAATTTTACAGTAGAACATGGGTTCTGCTGTAAAATTGCTGAAGTAGACTAGTAAGATAACTAGTAAAAAATCTAATTCGGCATTATGTACGTCCTTCGTAAGCAATAAAATAATCAATATCAATAAATTAGGCGCCTACGCAGTTTCTCAGTGTTAACTCAAATCAAAATTAATTGCTTGTGCCTTAGCATTTTAAATAACTCCGTCATCATCATCATCATCATCATTAGCCTCTAGATGTCCACCGCTGGACATGGGCCTCCCCTAATCGGCGCCACTCCTTCCGGTCCTGGATCTTCCAAATTCAGTAGCTCCCCACTGTCTTCTTCAGGTCGCCGTCGTCGCTGTAAATAACTTAATAAATAGAAACTTCAATGTCGCTATAAATAATAATCATGGACATGGGTCTTAATAAGAAGATTTATGACAATGAACTACGACGAATTTCAGATCCGGTGGAGAAGTTTCTGGAAACTTTAGTTAGGGTGTACGACCTTACACTGTTATTATAATTTTCTCTCATAACTAGTGGCATTCGATTTTTAATTTGATGTATGTATTTAGTTGTTACAAATTTAAGAAATAACACGAATAAGTAATGCTTTCAATTAGTAATCAGGTCAACGGAGCCGTCTAATATAATTCGTTTGTTTCAGGTCGTGGAAATACTAAACGATCTCTACACGTGTTGTGACGAAATAATATCATATTACAACGCTTATAAGGTACGTAACGAGAATAATAAGATTAGTTTCAGGTTCCGTAATTTGAATTTAACGTATCCGTCGCACTTGCTTTATTGTCTGTCTACTGGAAAAACCTAATTTTTTTTAGGACACCTATTCTTAATTACCTACCAAAATTTTGTTTGTAGATCGTATTGTTACAAAGTTACAATTACATAGCAAAATGTTTTTTTATTGATACCTGCAGTACATTTAAATGACAAAATCTATCCTTTGATGTTTACATAATCATCATTACATTGAAAATCATTTTTTGAAAATACCATGTAAAAATCACATATAAATGCAAAAAAATCTGTTTAAAAATAACAAAATTATTTACATGGCAGAATCATTTTTAAATATCACTTAATTGTAATTTAATGACTAAATTTATTTTTTGATGATCATACAATTAAGTGACAGAATCCGTTTTGTAATTCTCTTGATTATAATTACATATCAAAATCTCTTTTGACGGTCGAAATAGTTTCAATTGTATGCCGAATCGAAATATCATTATCATCGATATTCACCGACTGCGCTCAAACGATCAACACAAGTTTCAAATTTGTATAAAGCGTATTAACAGGCGATAATATTAAATTACTTCGTTATCTAAACCAATAGATTAATTAATGAAAACACATACCATAATTACCTTATAAGTAAATCAGAAACGCGATATTTCACGCTATACCTATAACGAGTTAGACAAGTTATAAATAAAGATCTGACTTAATTTGATTAATAACCTAATTAAAACGGATGAGCTCATGTTGATACACAGTGTGTTATATAAATGTTGCGGCGGAACTGGAAACTGAGTGAATTCATAAAATTGTTGACTGTTATATGTCATTATAAAATGCGGAGGCGTTAGTACTTCAATATGCAGTGGTAGCCTAGTGGTTAAGAATTCAGCCTCTCATTCCGGGGGTCCTGGGTTCGAATCCATGGCGCGCACCT
>DWME01007336.1:0-12716 GCA_018244795.1 Parelbella ahira ahira
ACAAGATCGTTTGGATCACTTCAAGAGGTAGGTATACATTCGTTGATACAGTGATTAAAAACGCCCAATGCGACGTCACAATCCTGAAGAATATATTTCATAACAGCGTTAGAGAGCCGGAACTAAACAGCAATAATCTTATCAATTTTTTTGGGATTCGAAAGGAATGATTACCGTTTAATTAATTGCATCTGTTGTCTATAATTTTTGTACAATTATAATCGTTGCCCTCATCGCTGAACTTGCTTATCACTGCTTTTAATTTGTACCCAAAAGTTGTCTGGTGAAGCGTTGTTAGCGACATGACTACCTTTTGTATCTTTCACCACTTCTAATATATTGTCTTAGTTATACTATTTTCGTATACAATAAGGTGTAATTGATTTGTAATGTATTTAAAATTGCCAAAGAAGATAGGAAAATTTTTGTGTAAATACTAGGATCATATAAGACGGCGCCCGTGCTGACGAATGCGTCACTGCTCTTACACTTTAAAGAGTTGCTTTACGATTTGCTTTCTCATCATCCTTTGTAAATAATATAGCAAACTCAAACTTTTATTTATACACACAACTGATATATCTTAATGCATAACGGGACATAATTTTGACACAGATAACTTTAAATCGGTTCTGAAGCCCGTATCCTTACATGGAGGAGTTTAACACAGGACTTTAATATATCCATATCCTAAACACACGGGACTTCTATTAAATTACGTCGTAAACAAAACATTAATTATTTTATAACGCTGTGTTAAAGCTTCAATTGCAATCTTTTTATCATTTAACATGATTAACAGCATTCACTCTCGCTGATATAAATCAGATCTTAGAAATATACTAAACAATAAAGGCCGAATACAGATAGTTAAGGCCGTCATACTTTTTTTACCTCTATGACCGTCTAATGGAGTAAGTTGATACAATCATAAATATTACATTATTTAATCGAACAGTTCGTTGAATATATATGATTCGGAACAAAAAAAGTAAACATGAGTTAGAAAATTCCGAAACAGCTCTCCAATGTGCGGTTGTAGCAATATTTGCGCATCGCGAGGCGCATTCCTCGCTTGCGGTACCCTGAAACTGTAAAAAAGAGAACGGCGCCGGGAGCGGCAGAAAATTGTGAAAAGCGGCGACCAATCCGCTTACACACGCACACATGCACATTCTGTGTGTACATCTACACACACGTAGCTCACGCACACATGCAGTACACGCACACACCGCCCCGCTGCATGCCGCCTCGCGCCTCCACAGATAACATTCGATTTGACGATTCCGTGAGTGATAGTGATACGGAGCGATGCTTAACGCGTTCCAAATTTAAACCAAAGTTTTCCAAAGTGCGCTCTAGTGTAGGACCCTTAGTTTTTATACGAAGGTAAGTCGCTTTACATCCCTTTAACTTAAAACGCACTTTTTATAAAGAAGGGCGCGCCATGGATTTGAACCCAGGACCCCCGGAATGAGAGGCTGAATTCTTAACCACTAGGCTACCACTGCTTAATGCTATATTTTTCATATAGCATGTATTTTATTGTATACAATTGGTTCAATCACTTTAATCATCTTTTATCTGCAGACATTTATTATATACATTTTCTTGCCCAACACTAAAGGTCACATGAGGAGCAAGATCGAAGATATTATTGCGTATAGCTATATGGTCTGTATTTTAAAACGTAACTGGTGAAGCGTGGGAGTGTTCGACACAACACTGTCTATCCGTTTGGGGACTACAGACGTGATGTTAAGTTTTTTATATTTTAAAACACTGAACAATCACCTAAACTTTGATAACAACCAGTCTTTACGATTTTATTTATTTTACGCTGTCTTAAGTATAATTAAAATTTGCTTATTTAATTATAATTCTGTCTGCTTGCCTAATAAAACCGTACTCGGGGAACACAATAAACCCACGCACCACGTGGGCGGGTCGGAAAGATCTAGATTTATTATGGTACGATATTTTGCTGTTAAATTATAACTTTAAATATACCTACATATTACCAACAAAATTATGACGGAAATATTAATGATTTGTATATTGAGCACGTTATTGTATCGCCGTGCAGTTATTTAATGGAGTAGACAGAGGACTATGTAGCGACCTTAACAATACCAAATATATTGTTTTAGACTTGACGTGTCTCTTCTGCATTCTTCATTCTCTTCGCATATGCACGCGCGTTACGGAATCTTCCGAGTCTTAAATAATGCAGTAACATATACATACAAACATATCTTCACTCCAAGTCCCTCACGGAGTAGGCAGAGAGTACGGAGTGCAAAATCTACCTGTAATTGTAGACCATCCCTGTTTATGCAATTACACAAAGTGGTTAGTACTTTAAAAATCAGAAAACTGTAATGTTAGCAGAAGATCTATAATAATGTTTGTAAAATTGCAAATATATATTTCAGAATTTGATGGAATAAAAGTAGGTATACATATATGTTACTATATAGGACTATTTTATGTTATTTTGTACTCGGTTTTTTAATGAAATAATTGATTTGAGTTGCTCTATTATTCAAATGGAATGTAAGTATACTGATGTCATCATATTTATTCTAAATTTCTCTTTTTGAATACAGCTAAAGATCGGATAGCTCTTAGCTATAATCCCCACTTAAGGTGATTAGCACTGAGCCATACTGCCCACTTAAACTGGTAAGTACGTCTGTTCGATACTAACATAGCACAAAAGAAATCCATTTATTATTTTGTGCTCCCAATCAAGTATAATTAATAAGTAAAATATAATATAAAATTCTTACAAAAAAAATCCAATTAATTCTACATAATTAAGTAAAAATAATTTTTTTTATTAAAATCCATGTTAATGACTAATTCCAACGAAAGGTCCGTTACACAAATTAAAGGGACGTCACAAGCAGATTTTCCAATACGGAGACAAAACGCGTAACTTACATAATAATATGGATTTTATATATACGCCATTAAAGTAACATCCCTACTAATATTATAAATGTGAATGTAAGTTTGTTTGCTATGCTTTCCCGTGAGAACTACTTAACCGATCATCATGAAACTTTATACACATATTCGTAACATAGGATACTTTTAAAGAAAAAATTTTTTTTTTTACGAAAGACAAAAAAATTATTTGTCAAAAAATATCAAAATCTAACTTTTTCAACGAGTTTTTATTAAAAAAAAATGGTATAAGTTACTTGTGCTGGTAACTTTTGATGAATTCTTGAATAATTTAATATTCCAAGCGACGAAGTCGCTGGCAAAAGCTCTATTGTATATTAAAACATTTTGAGGTATGTTAATTGTAAAAATAAAATTAATAGGTAAAAATGTGAAAATTAAAAAAGTAAAATGTAAAAGTAAATAAGTAAAATCTTCACGGTATAGGGAAAGGGGAATTTCTTATTCCGAATTTAACGCTTGCGAAGTCGCAGACGAAAGCTAGTATTTAATAAATTTCCAAAGAAAACCTTTTCAAATGTTTAAGAAGAGACAAGAAATTTTAATGACTTGGTAAACTTGTTTTATTGGACCTTTGTTACATATATTAGTCAAGTTTCCTTTTACGAAACGATCATTTATAAAGAACAAAAAAGTTATAACTAAATATGTGACACTTAATCAGTGTAATTCTAACTTGACTGTCTCATTAGTCTAGTGGTTGCAAGCGCGACTGCCAATCGAGAAGTCCTGGGTTCATATGGGCCGGATGCTATTGGATTTTTCTAATTTAGAATTTCTAGTAGTGACTCGGAGTCTGGATTTTTGCCCAGTGTATGGCAATAGGCTCACCACCTATTCCGTGGGACGTAAACGTAACTGGTGAAACGTGGGAACGTACTACACTTCTCTGTCTACCCCTTCGACGATTACAGACGCGCTCATACGTTTAATTTTAACTTGAAATTCCCAGAAGTAGCACGGAGTCTAAACATGTGCCCGATGCAATGTAAGGCAATAAGTACCTAAATCTTTATTCCATGTTGGGACATATAACGTAACTGGTGAATATGTTAGTATACATCACTCCTCTGCTTGCCCTTTGAAGGAAATACAGGCGTAATGTTACGTAATTCACTGAAACATCTGGCTATTTTAAATGAATTTCATCTAAATTTTAAACCTTCCTGCTTAGCCCCGGATCGTTATGTATTTGGTACAGACGGGGCGAGACTAGTGAAATATTATTGGAAATCCTCCGCCTGAAATAATCCACAGGCAGTTTGTCGCGATCGAGTCGTTTGACAAATTACAAGCCTATCGCCGTATTGCTTCGTGATAACGGATGTTTCCGTATCTCACCCTTTATTTAAGCAAAATGAATTTTATGTTACTTCAAATTTGTACTAAAATATGTATGCTTTATCTCTGTGTATATGCATATGCATATACATACATATATACACGCACGCACGCGCTGACGCACGCTCGTATAGTTTGGCAAGGAAGTCGTGAATTTAATGGTGGCGCTACTATCGTGCATATGGTATTGCAACCAACAAGAAGGGTTTTGATACTTTGTTTATTTTTCAACTTTTCATTAATTTGCACGGTTGTGTGCACTTTTCATTAATGTACACAGTGTGTTTATTTTTCAACTTTTCATTTATCGCGGATGATCTCTATAGACTTCTGATTATAATTATTATTAGCTTCTCCCCGCGAATTAGTTCCCGTGAACCTGGGTAATATCATGCAAAATCAAAAAGTCCTTCCATTGTATCAGTAATTAAGGCACGAAGGGTACCAAAAATATACACACACTGATATTTATATGGATAATATTTATTTTCTATGAACAATTTGTATTATTGGTTAATATTATGATGACAATAATACTAATGATTCTTATGTTTTTAAAAACAAAGTACCAGTATAAATCTATTTTTTAGTCAGAATCAAAAATTATTTCATCTAAATATCCCACGCCATATTCTTTCATGTCTTGGCCTAAGTCTTCTCCAGATGTCTGCAAGCTATCTTCGGACGCGTCATTACTACTACTGTCATCTTGCAGGTTTATGACTGTTCTGTCAAAATATCATTCATATAAAGTTTGTCCCTTTTGGTAAAAATCCATTTCTATTTTCATGACATCTTGACATGAATTTATCCAATCATCAACAGAGACGCTCTTAGATACTTGTTCAGCTATAGCCTAGAATAACAAAATGAAACCAATTCAATATTTACAATTACTAACTATTAAATTTCTTTGTGAAAATTTATTTCTAAATATTTTGATGTCAACTGATTCTACATTGTTCATTTTAAAAAATATAATTGTTGAGGTATACGCAGTATTAACAAAAAATGTAGAAAATTATACGAACGCGATGTTTTGTCATTGCATTTTATAAACATAACCCCAAATTCGTGGATATGCATTTCAAGAAAAATAAATAATCATTCTATGAGTTTTATACTTAATCGAAAGTTAGAAAATAAAGGTTACATTTGATTACTTAGATAAAATAACATTGTACCTGTCATTTCGGTTGTTCTTTTATAAAAATCGTTAAAATCTCTTCTGCCCAACATCTAAGGTATACTTTATAAATAGTCTCTAGCGGAGCTGCGGATTACACGTCTATTCATTGTAAACACAATCAGTCATCAATAGCACCACAAATATACATACATAAAGTTAAAAATAAACACAAAAAACATTAGGCGACTCTGAAACAACACAACGTGTAGGTACTGACTTGACGTAACACTTAGAGTGTTACCAACAATCGAATTATTTTAGTTCCAATTCAGGACATTTTTGACAAGCCATACTCACGCCCGCACGCACCCATGCACGCGAGTTCGCACGCACCCACTGATTTACGCACGCACGCGCGCACACTCGCAAATAAGTATATAGAGGGAGAGATTTTATCATCTATCTATCTATTCAAAGGTGGTTACTGTCATTGACAAGGTTTAGATGAAGCTTTTATTATTCATGTATTTTCTTAGATAGATAGCAATTGCAAGAATAAAACCATTTAATTCTATAATTCTCAGTAGAACGGAAACGGAAGACAATGTTCTCCAACAAATAACACGGTATTCTTCGAGCCAAGGATAAATAGGTTTTCTTAGATATGTCCCCGCCAAACGTATCATACAACTCTTAGAGCCAAGGATAAATAGGCTTGTTCTAGAGATGCATGGTCTATTCCTGATCTTGCTACACTATTATGATGTCACTATTATTCTATAGAAGGAACTCCAAGCATCTCTTCACGATATTAAAACGTATCGTACGTAAGTGCTATCTACACACTTAAAAATTGACAAACGGGACAGAACCTCAAAGTACCTTACAGTCTTATTTTGGTTAGGCTACAGATACAATGGGAAATACTTTCCACACGGGCCAACTCCCTGCTCTCATGCTAATGTCTTCAAGCAGCCCAAAACATTTTATATCCAACAATAAGCATTTTTAAGCTATTGCATAGCTTTTATCGCGGGTTTTGAGCGCGGCGAGCGAATCAACAAATTCCGTAACGAAAAAAACCTAACACCCCCCACTCCGCGTACCATGTAGCTCGGCAGAGCGTTGGCTCGTGTAGTATATGGTACGACTGTACGAAGCTCGTACGGATCGAGACGAGCTGTTCCGAAATCGGACGAATATGTAAGCAGCTGTTTGTGAAAAAGAGATTTGTTTGTTTGTGAGAAATTGAATTTGAAAATGAATAATGATGCACAAGAATCCACAACAAAATATAGGACCACCATTGACGCGGTATTTTCCAGATATTTAGAGGATATCTATCAAGTCTCAAACTTATGTTTCTTATTTCAGTTACCATAAACCTATAGTTTCAATGATAAAAATTCCTGAATAACCTACATGACGTATTGTAAGATAATAAAAATATTTTAAACGATATTAACTTCACATTTATTGAATAAAAGAAAAGTATTTGTTTTCTTATCGGTCACCATGCCGGTCACGCTCAAAAAGCGTAACTTGAATTAATAACAAAAAAAACTTGAATTAATATCAAAGAAAAAAAATACTGCAGAAATAAATAAATAATAATAATTTCTTAGGTTGATAAAAAATGCTATGCAATAGTTTCACCGCGGCAGTCCCCGACTGCCACACGTACTCGTATTTATTTAAATCTGAACCTCTAATCCATGGTGGGACGTTTCTACCATAACGGGTGAACCGTGGCATTGAACTATGTGTGTTACTCCTCTGTCTACTCCGTACAGGAAAATACAAGCGTTATTTTTCTCACAATCATTAGTATTTAAACTTTTTAAATTCCTTGATAGCATCTTTTGGATTAATT
The DNA here is from genome assembly GCA_018244795.1 of Parelbella ahira ahira. Classification (NCBI taxonomy): domain Eukaryota; kingdom Metazoa; phylum Arthropoda; class Insecta; order Lepidoptera; family Hesperiidae; genus Parelbella; species Parelbella ahira. Next base: position 7,317 of record DWME01007336.1, read on the forward strand.
TTTTAATTTACTTAATTAGAATGCTATCGTGTTTCCGTACAGAAGAATGCAAAAAAGTTTATATAGCAGTGTGTTTGGATTTTGAAGGTGACCCGACGGATCCAAAAATAAAATTGAACTTCCACCAACAAAATAATCAAAATTTCAAAAACTTAAAGGTCACCGTAAATCCTTCCGTAAATAAATACTTGCGATATTTCGAACTGGGGTTACTAAAGAAATTGACCTACACATTGAAACTTATTGCAACATGTCACCTACTGTTATGGCACAGTTTCACTATTTCTGGTTCAAGTATATCTGTATAAAAGTTCAACGCTATTATTTCAGTGATTAGTGAACATCAATTATTTTGGATCCTTAAATGTTCTAATGATCCTAACACTTTACGTCTTATGTTACATTACGTTTGTCCTCCGAAACTGGCTAGGGTGTATAAAGAGAACAATGTGTGAAGAAGAAGCATAACGGACTTATATTTATAGAGATATATTTTGCTTTTCGGTATTCTCTGCCTATCCCGAAGGAACTGGCATATATGTAGTAATATTATAATTTACGTTTATGCTTCACGATAGCTTCACTGTCATAATAAAGTGACAAAAATAGGAGAAATAATTATAAGAAAACAACTTGCCTCGCTAAAAATGATATTCCAGGAAATTATCCACTGAAAAAGATATCCGATGTCGTGGAGACGATGCCAAATAGACTTTACGAGCAATCTCAGGACCGAAATAACCGACCACCTTCTTTAAGAGCTAACGGCCGAGTCCATAACAGGCTATAAGCGCTCAAATAAACGGCTCCCTAAATAATTGCCGCGAGGCCCGTCAGCGAGTGTTACCACAACGCGGCATGTGGATTTTGTTGACAATAACAATCTATTGCAATAATCAACTGATAATGTAGTTTATTTGTGTTTAAATTGGTATCTATAATCTGTAACGTAAATTTATGTGCCCTTTTATCTTTGGACATCTCAAGCAGCAGTGTCGTAATTCCGGTAAGCGAGCATCATAAAGTTACCTCTAAAGTAAACAGTTAATAGTTAGGAATGAACAGTTAAGAGTTAAAAGTTAACAGTTAAAAGTGAAGAGGTAACAGTGAAGAGGTAGGTAACAGTTAAGAGTTATAAGTTAACAGTTAAAAGTTAAGAGGTAACAATTAAAAGTCAAGTCGTTATGTCGATAATAAATATTACGGATAAATAAATGAATCTTAGTAAGGCATGCTTAAATGATACGAGTTTAAAATGCTAAATAATTTCCGTTTTTAATGTTGACGTTGACTTGTGACATTGAATAACAACGAAGGAAAGCATCGTGAGAAAAACTTTACCCTTTAAATGTCTCCGTAATGTTCTATAAAAAGCAAAATGTGTCAACACATATTTAGTCAAGATAGTAAACTAAATAATTATGGTCTGAACTCTTTTTTTCTGTGAAAAAATTCGTATCCAGCATTGGAAAAGAAAAACGCTCGATGATGAATGTAAAACTATTTATGTTCATTAAATAAGATGGACATAGTCAAAGAACCAGTCACATAATCGAAAAAGATTTTGATGACTACCGGCTACAATAAGAAATATAACTTACGTGCAAAATATTCCATCATTCAGAAACCATGTTCGTAATAATTTATTAGTGTTAATAGAAGTCAGCAAGGCGTACAATTACGGCGCTTCGGAAATATTTACATATAATTTATTCTATTAACCCGTATAGGTATAGGTATGTCTCTCTGGTTCCCCTACATGTCTTACCTGTATACATCTTCCGGTTTAAAATATAAACTATTTCCGTAATGGCAAATCTTATCAAACGTATTTTCTGATTTTATGACAAGTATAATGCACTGAAAGGAAACGAAATGAGATATTAGCGACGAGAAAGTACAATTATGAAGTAATTTGTATTTGATACTTCCACCTATGTTACAATGAATGATATTTCCATACCATCGAAACCATGAAGCGAAGTGTTTCCACACAATCCGATAGTACTGCTAACTGTATGCAGAGTTACTCGCATAATATAGAGGGTAATGTTAGTTTCCGCCGCGAGCTCGCTGCAATCGGCGGCAGCTCATGATAAAGGATCTCGTACAGCTCCGAAACTGGTCGGGCCATCCTTAATCCCATGTCTGAGTTGAGGGGTGTTGGTAAATACATAATCAAGTATGGGTACCTTTGAATATTAATTATATAATATTAGCATGTGTTATCAGCTTTGAAAAATCTTTTATAACGACTTTTCGGACAAGAGCTTTTTTGTGTGTATTCAAAAAGTATTCACTATTGGCCATATGTTAACTATTACTTTTGCGGTAAGAAGGAACATGTGGATGATATATGGGATACGTGACGCAACGGAAACGTTACCAAAAAATTTTGTTACCAGAAATGTTACCAAAAACTACTGTTTTCTCCAAGACGTGGTCGAACTGCTGGAAAAAAACAATAAAATGTTCTAACATACATTTACAATGTAATATTGTATGTATGTAACATATATGTATGTATATTTACTGCCTCGTCGGTCGGGTGGTTGCAAACGCGATTGCCGATCGGGAGGTCCTGGGTTCAAGTCCTGGGTTCAAATCCCGGGTCGGGTAGGTACTATTAGATATTTCTAATTTAGAATTTCTAGTGACTCGGAGCCTGGATTAGTGCCCGGTATTTGGAAATAGGCTTACCACTTATTCCACGATACTTAAACGTATCTTTTGAAACGTGGGAGTGTACTCTTCTGTATACCCCTTCAGAAATTACAGGCATGACGTTACTTGTGTGAAAGGAACAAAGCCTGTAAAAGAAACACGTTAGATCTATAACAATAGCAATAATTTGAACTCAGTATGTAATATACGGACGTATTTGAGATAGTTCGTTTGGTATGTTCGTTTTTAGAGTGACACGTGTTAGATATCTTCATATGTCATCAGCATCTGTTGGAACAGATCACATATAACGCACCAACCGGATCTCTTAAAGAAATTAATGGCCTCTAGTTGACAACGCGGTCTCAAATACAGAATATATCATGTATATGTATCAAATAGAAATGGCAGGTTTATTACGTGTTATTTGTTTTATTTTGTTCAAATATATTTTTCTAATTCTAACTCGGAACTCGTTGTGATGATAACTCGGAGCCTGGTTTGATGCCCGGTGTTTAGCAATAGGCACACCACCTATTCCATGAGACGTAATCGTAACTGGCGAAGTGTGGGACAGTAGTAGCTACACTCCTCTGCCTACCCCTTCGGGGTTTACCAGGGTGGTGTTACGTATTAGTCTCATAAGTCATTGAGAGTCAAACTAGATAAAAAAAGCGCTTAAAACGATACCTAGATAAAATTCCAGCGAAACTCTGGAATCCTTTAGCTACGACACAAAAATGTTTCATTGAGCAGCCCTTTTTATTGTCACGGAATATTACGAGGGCATACCGCGTATCCCTCAGGTCTTTATGGTAATGAAGGCCAATATATACTGGTTGGAGTCGGTGATGAAAAACACGTTTATGGTGATACATATCTATAGAAACATGTATTTACATATAGATGTCAAGTAATTTAAGAAGGGGTTTTGCAAGACAATGTGGTTGGCTGATAAGTCAAGCGGACTTAAGATAATAAATAAAATATAAAAATGTCCTGTAATACTTCTACGGATTGTAAATAATCCCAACCTACACAAACTTCGTGTTATGATAAAGTCAACTGACAAACATACGTATGTATATATGGATATACGCTTATATATTCTTATACAGTCAGATACAATAATTATACTTATTACACCCAGACTCAATACTGACACTTTTTACACAAATACTTGTCTCGGATGAGAATCGAACAGCAAACAAATCCCAGCTTAGCAGTCAGTTACCGACCACAGGGCCAACAGACGACTCCAATTAAATATTATTATCAAACTGATAAACTTCTGAAACCTGTTTACAACACGGAATGATTTCCTTTTTTGAATTATTACCTATATAGTCGTCTTAGACATGATTTCTGCGAATGTATTAAATTACAATTTTGTATGCACGGCCTATTAATTTTCCTAAAATAAGCTCCTTCGAGTACAGGTTGCCTGGAAGAGCGTCTATTACTCTTGCTTAGGTTTGTTCCTGCCGCTTCACGTACGTTTTTATGTGGTTTGCAATAGTTATAATGTATTGTATTGTATTTTTCTATATTTTACATTACAATATATAGTTTATTATTATACAAAACTGTGATTTGTTTGCGAAACAGACGATAGTCTCCTGTGTACGAAAGTTAAATACGATTTTTCAGTAAATAATCTGAGTTCATACTTATTAGTATTAGGTAGATACTATCGTACCATCACGTTAGGTACCTTACGGAGCGTATAGAGAACACCAAGTTCCAAATCTCTCTATACTTAGAGAGCTGACGCGCTTCTTATACAATTTCTTTTATAATATGAGTTCATACGATGCCTTTTAATATTATTATTTTCTTATATGCCTGGTAGTGAAGCTGACAGCAATTGTTATTTACTGCCTGCAGATATCTCTGAAGTATATACGTTCTCCATAGAATAATAGTAGTAAATCGTTGCCTATTTATTACCACCTTTGTTCTACTTATTTTTATTATTACATTTGGCTTTTCTAGATTAAAATATTTAGAGACCAAGGACCATTAAAACTGAGTATTATTTAGTATTTTCGCAGTTAATTCTAATCTTTTTCTGTACTTGCATATATATTATGTAATTGCATGTATGCATTTTATCTCGAAGGCGTGATATTTTTATTTATTTATTTAGTAGTTAAAGTTATTTCAATGCTTTGCAACTTTTTTGTGGAGCTGATATTTTTCTCGGTGTAGTCCAAACCTAACAAACATTAAACAAGTAACAACTGTCGGTGACGATCATTTGAAGCTCAGCTCTGGGCGCTATAGCGTTAATTAAAAGGCCCGTGTAATCACGCGTTTTATGTTAGCTCGTTGACTCCGTCCCTTAAAAATCTTATCATCCTGATTATGTACTCGTTACACTGCTTGTAAGGGGAAACACGGGTGTGGAGAATTTTGTAGAGAAATCGATAAGGAAAATCGTAAATATTACAAAGCCGGGCATAACTTTGTACATAGATAACTGTAGTTGGATAAGAATAGTAAAAAATATTCCCCCTCACTATCGTCAACTCTCTGAACATAATTATAAATGTTGAACCAGAATCTCAGAATTCGAAAGGCTGACGCCACAGGCCATTTTATGCTTCTGAAACCAAAAAAAGTTACACATTTATTTAAACATCATTCATATACCTTTTACTATTATAAATGCGAATGTAAGTTTGTTTGTTACCGCATCACGCGAAAACTACTTAACCGATCATCATGAAACTT
>DWME01007337.1:0-12713 GCA_018244795.1 Parelbella ahira ahira
CCAGCTAGGTGGAGTGACGATATACGCAAAGTGGCTGGCAGTGGTTGGATGCGAAGAGCTGAAGATCGAGCTCAGTGTCGTGCTATTGGAGCAGCCTATGTCCAGCAATGGGCGGCAATAGGCGGCAATAGGTTGATAATGATGATGAAGGTGTCCAAAACTTTATGATAATCTAGATAGGTTATTATGAAGTTTTAAATAACTTTTACATGTCTCTTATCATGTTCATTATCGCTTCTATCATTTCACTTCCGTTCAGATAAAATATCGTAATAGGGCATGTCCAACACAGCTGAGTTCTTGTTGCATATTCAGTATTTCTTTGATTTATGCCTGTTGCAATGATCTTAAATGTAGGGGTGGTAAATAAAGCGGAAAAACCGCTAAAGTAGATGATGCTATCAGAAAAGGCTATGCAGAAATTTCAAAGACACGGCCTTCGATAATCAAGTAAGCGACCAAGGAGAGCAACATGCTTTTTGCAGTGGCGTAATGTAGTGCAGTATTCCAAGAAGAAACACATGTATCAACAAGTACGGCTAGTAGACATTCCGTCAGTATGTCGAAGGTGGACTGTACTGTTCTGTACATCACACAACTGTAATTGCACAATATTAAATTGGCAGCGGTCTATCTGATATATCTTAATCTACAAAACGTTACTCAATTGGCTACTATCGGAATATCTAAGTTAGTATCTATTACGGGTAATAGGAATGGCTACTGCCATGTGTTAGGTAATTATTTGCAAGGTACGGACGTGGCGAGCTACTTCTCTGTCTTATGGCTGTGGTGTCGTCTAGTGGATGTTTTGCTATAATAAATAAATAGATGGTAATGATTGAACACTTGGTTTAGACACATTTGTAGAAAAATTGGGTGGACTGAAGTGCCTCCACATACACATTCGTTTCGCATAGATTTTTATATATCATGTAACCCATTCGCTATTTCGTAGGTTTGTCTAGTGACGTAGCTAGACCAGCAATGGCCTTCCATTTTAATTACCGCATTTTTTGAGTGCCTGCACATATTACAATGTAAACTTTTTATTAAATTGGACTGAGATACCAGAAAAGCGATTTCACTATACTTTAATTTGTGTAAATATTTAGTATTGTAATTGATTATATTTCAGGTTGGAGGTATTAATTTTCTCCTAAAGATTAGAGGTAACAAACAGGTGACGTTGCTGTTGATGTTAGGGTTTTGGTTTATTTTTCAGGCATACCTGTGTATGTGGTTAATGTTATATGTATTACACTACTAGTGGACCCAGCAGACGTTGTCCTGCCCGGAGAAACAGTTTACAGTAAATATGTTAGTTTAAATTTTTAATTTTTAATTCTGTGATTCCATAATAAGTTCTTACGAATCCATATTTGTGTAAGAACATGAAAAAAATAGATTATGTAATCTTAAAAATTATGTGATCTTGTCTATTGTTCAGATAATTAAATTTGGTGCCACACCGACTGCAGCGCCACCTACCGGGTTTTTTTGTGAATTCAAGCCTTGCAGGGTCCTACTCGAAAGTACACAAAAATGCCATTAAAATGGTTCTGTGAGATAAAAATAGTAGCGCTACCTACAGGGTCTAACAAACGCTTCTATAACGTATATACGTATAACATGTATATAAACGCAAATAAATGAACACGCGTAGAAAAAATCATAGTTAGAAATCGAGACAGAGCGCCATCTACTTTGTTATCCTAATTAAGTAGGTGTGTTAACAACAGATTAATTAACATCGCCATCTGTTGGAATCTTATCAAACTAATCAGTATTACATATAATGATTTGTTGTATAAAAATTTTTCAATAAGGAAATCGCGGTCATTAATAGAAATAAAATATAGTCTATATTTTAAGTTAGACAAGGTTACAAATCTGTGCGAAATTTAATTGAAATTGATCCAGTAGTTTCGGAGATTAGCTCGGAAAAAATTGTGACCCAAGATTTTTATATATAAAGATTAATGTCATACGTATTTACGGTTATGCTCACTCACTCAATCCAGCTGACAAATTATCTTACACTGCCGTCTGTTCGAATCTTATGGAACTAACTGATAATCAACTCGGTTTGCGAAAAAAAAAACAAAATATCTATAAATTTAGATATAAACTGTCCTATCTTTCTAGTCTGATCAAACTGCACATAGTGTGTTGAATTTGATTTTAAAATCGGTTCAGTAGTTTAGGAGTCCATCGTGGACAAACAACGTGACACGTAATTTGTATATATAAATATGTACCGAAATTGTACCGCGTAGTAATAAGTCGCTGTAATTTTTTCAATTTAATTAACCACAATATATAGCTGCAAGCATGTAAGCCTTGATTTCATAACTACATATATTGTACGCATCCTGTGAGGATGGGAAAATATTATTTTTAATCTCAAATGTATAAAACAATTTGCATAGAAATGATCCATCTTTATTCATACTAAAGCGCAATGGTAACATGTACCTATACAAAAGACTTCAACGGGAACACACACGATTTATCGTGCGTGCCATTTCTATTGATTTTCTTATAAATATGTCCGTGGGCTCTGCCTCAGTAATGATTGCAATTCCTTCGCAAGATTAAGTGATGAACGATCTCTTTGAAAACATGCAAATCTTAAAATCTTTTCGTAGACTTCACTGCTATAATTTGATTTTTTATTTTTCGTGCAGTGTTCGTCTCGATACTTTTTATGCGCATAAATTGGGCTGCTTCTAATATCCAGATTTTTAGAACATATTTATTTCATAACTAGGTAATATTAATTACACTGTGTTACGGTATTTTTTACAATTGTATTTTAAGAAGACGTAGTTAGTTTTATACACTTTTAATTAGAAAATGTGTTTTACAACTGTGTTGTTTAAACACGTTTGAACAACACAAACGTATACCTGTGCAAATTTTTATGTGTACGTTTTGATTCTAATGTTTACGAAAGCTTAAAAAACTGCAAAGCGTCTTAAAAATAACCAACACACATTTGACTCAATTTAATAATTCTTATTCGAATAGGTATAATAAAACGAATATTTATATAAAATAAAGTATGACATTTTATTCTCAATTGTGTGTATGTTGACGTTTTATCAGATATCCGACGATATTACTTTTTATTAGGATGTAGATTTTCTGTTACGGATTACTGTTATTTTCTGGTTCTCTTTTATTACTCGGACCTATAAATGAGCGCCGAGTTCATCAGATAGTTACTGTCGATCCAAGAGACCCACTACGGCAGAGATTATTTTTTATCTGTATTAAATTCTCCCTGCCGTATCTTTACTGGGCATAAAAACCACAGGCTGTCGGTTGCTGGGTGTTCTCCGTTGCTGCAAAACGCTATTATGAGGCCCATGGAGAGCATTGAAAAAGTTAATTGGAAACATTTACGGATTGAGGAGGCGAGGTCTTTGTTGATTATTTTTACTATACAGTTTTGAACCATTAAAAGGAATTAGTGAAAGGGTCCACATATAAATGTAAAATATGCCTTCAATGATAGAATTAAAAAGTACAAGATATGAAATAACTATTACTTTGTCTATGTATTGAACATTTATGCTATGCAAATGTGCGGTAAAGGATGAACTAAGTAAAGGACGCATCTGCGATGTACATATAAATGTAATTTTATCACCAATAGCACATACTTAAACTTTATCGCATCTGCATGTTTCTCTAACTATTGTATTGCTTTGCGCTGCATGTATTGCATATGATGAACAACAACAAAGTTTTTTCTTCGAAATATTTGTGTGCGAATCGATTTTTCGTTCATATACATAGCACAAAGAGTTCTTCTAAAGCCAAAAAAATAAACGTTCTAAAAATTGTACTTATTAGAAAGAGAGCCATTGTTTCATTGTACGAATTTCGTGTTGCGGCAACGTCGCCAAGCGCACGCCGGCCGCGCCTTAGGACAATAGAGTCTAGTAGAGACCGTAGTCAGTGACACGGTCATCGTATTAGGTGTGCGCAGTGCGGCCCCGGCGTGGCATCTGCTCAAACACGCGAACGTTGAACCCTCGTGAAAACCATGTCTGATGGAAACTGGTCCCGCCACCACCTCGTTCGTTTAGGAGTTACGTACAGCGAACGCTTTTTGTACGGTCGTAATATTTATTGCATGCTCATAATATTATCTTACGAAGAAACCAGAAAGTCTAGTAAGTTTTGCTGCCAAGATTGATTGTTATTATTTGAAATATCGGAGCATATTTGTTGGAAATCTATCAAACTTATTTTATTATTAATAGGAATATAGAAATATAAGTATATCATATACTTTGTTATAAGTTTTATTATTATATAGTAATATTAATAACACTATCTCGATGGTCGAATGGTTGCAAGCGCGACTACTAATCGAGGGGTCCCGGGTTCGATCCTCGAATTGGATACTATTGTATTTTTCTATCTTGAACATTGTAGTAGTGGCTAGTACTATTATTGCCCGGAGCATGGCATTAGGCTCACCATCCATTCCAAAGTAGAACGTAAATGTATCTGGTAAAACGTGGGAGTGTTCTACACTCCTCTGCTTACCTCTTGGTGGATTACAATGTTACATTAGTAATTACATAATATATGGTGTATATAAGAACTATGCATACTGTATATATAATTATTCAATAGAGTAATGTATCATTAGTTTTAGAAATATGGGAACCACATAAAATCTAAAATCTGAAAATCTTTGAAATGCATTTAATAATAATAAATTATAGATAAAAACAGCAGACAATAGACACATGAAAATGTTGTTCAATGGCTACGTTATTAACATTTAATAATAATGTTTTACTAAAATTGTACATTTATACATATATGAATATTTAAAAAAACTGATATAATAAAAACTGTTTAAATGAGACACATTCGAAAAGATATATAAACTATATTGCTTAATAATGTTTCAACTGTTAAAAGAATTGCCCCTTTTTTGGCAAAATTTAAAAAGCTTCATAGGGAAATTGTAAAAAACATACAGTAACTGAAATCGATCTGACTTGAAGGGCTGGTGATTTATATGAATCATAGAGTTTGTTTTCTATTTCCTATGTGCTTATTAGGTGTATGAACGTGCAACAGGTTGGTGAGAGTGACACATTGAAAATAAATATGTCAGTCCGTGTCATTTAACCGGTTCAAACCGGAAACATTTAACAATAAATAAAAACTGTTCAGTAATTAAAGAAGCGTTTTTTTTATTCTTTTACATAGACATTTCACGTAATATTACGAACCAGTGATGTTTAAATGAATTATATCCTTGCCGTTGAATTACAACATCAGCATGTGTAAAATTTTAATTCTTTATACAAACCAGAACTCGAAACTTGTCTTAATAAGATTTGATAAGTCAGTTGTTTCTAGGATTATAATTATAAAAAAGGTCATATTCATAAGTTACCGGAATACACGTTTAGAATAAAAAATCAATCTAAAAACGACGCGTCAAAAGTGCCTAATATTGTGGAGACCTTGAATTACCGACATTATCCGTCGTACGGCTCTGACGATACTAATAACATTGAATCGTCTGAGTCATTTGGAAGACGGATGTGTGTCGATAGCTTAAGTATAAATAAATTGATATTCAAACAAATAAAGGGTTTTTAAAAGAAGTGATTAGTATCTAATTAACTCTGTGGGTTAATAGTTTACTGCGCTTGTAATTAACTTTAGTCTTCGGATATTATAACTTTCTTGTAGGCAAGCAATACTGCAATACTGCATTGTACACTAACATTCAGTACGTATCAGCAGCCATTATATATTCTATGTTTCAGTTAAGTCCTTATAGAGACGTACATATATATGATTAGAAGTCTTTTTAAAGTGTTTTATTTAGCTAGTCTTATTTGTGTCTTTTGTTGGTCAAATCTAGCTGACTGCCTTGTTGGTCGAGTGTTTGCAAGCGCGACTGCCGATCTGGAAGTCCTGGGTTCAAATCTCGAGTTGGGTGCTATTGGATTTTTCTGATTTAGCATTTCTAATAGTGACTCGGAGTCTGGAATTGTGCCCGGTGGATGGCAATAGGCTCCCCACTATTCCATGGGACTTAAACGTAACTGTGAAACGTGGGAGTGTACTACACTCCTCTGCCTACCCCTTCGGGGATTACAGGCGTGATGTTGCGTTATTAGATAGCGAACGTCCAGCAAAACGTGACTCATTACACCCTTTGTCGCACTAAGTAGGTAACAGACAAGCGACAGGCTAACGAAATAGCGGTCGAGGTCCTTCACCCACTCGTGTAGGTGAGGTAACGTTACTAAACCGTACTTCATAATGTGTATCGGCCTACCTGTTCCTTCTAGTGCAACGTTTTCATGTCACAAAAGTGTCGCTAAAATAGTTAAATATCTGGCGATGCCATAGTCGGTGAGATCAATCACGAATAAAAATTTATCATTCGAATATGCAACAAACATTTATTAGGCATTGGAACCTCGGTACATCTTTAGCATTTAAAATGTACTCTCCCGCTAAAATAAGCTAAGCGTAATACTATCTGTAGCAGACAGCGGTGGCAATTATTTTAATTAATAAAACATATTGATAAAAAAGGAAAATAAATTAGCAGCAATTATTTCTATATCAAGTTCCATTTGCTGACTCGGTCGCTAGCTCTGATGTCATCGCTCTTTCAAGTTTCAATGGTAATAACTCGCTACTGGTACTAATACGAATCCTTAAGCCATATCTTACATAGCGGAGGCAGTGTAGCACCTACTTTTATAATTTTCAAAGTAACGCCTCGCCTTGACACCGTTGCTATACTGGTTTCCTGGAATTATTGTTATCTTGTCACGAGATAAGGTAGCATTAGTGAGACCTGATCATAAAATCGTTGCTAGCCAATTTCCTACTTTTATGATGCCACTAGTATGTACGATCTTCATAATAATACAGCAGTCACTTGTCGCGGCGGTTGCTTCGCAAGCTTATTTAAATATTGCTACACAGTTTTATACCCTCGTGCATGTAATAAAAGAACGAGTATGTAGCCATGTCTCTTGTGACAACATTATATCCTATAATATATGACTATGATTAATTAATTCCCTTAATTAGTCTGTTTTGGAATTTTACGAATGTTAACAGCTAGAACGCTCAAATTTAACTGAAATTTAAAGCGCTCGTGCCACTCGTTTGTTACGGTGTGTACAAGCCGTTTAATATCTCATTACTGCAGCGCGATGCTGTAGTGTAGTCCTGCTTTTTCTACAATCATCACTATCCGCATAAATGCACGCCGGTTTCGGAGATTAATCTCATCAGTCAGTATTTGACGTGTTTGGTCAAGAACGGTCTATCTCCATCTCCCTTGCCACCTGAAAATTTTGTAAAAGTGTTTTCTCTTCTCTCTAAAGAGTTTTGTTTATATATGTTAGGTAATTATTGCCTACCGCGTACGACTTGGAAGGATTAAAAGACTTTAAGAAGTACCTAAAACATTATGAATATTAGGTATATAAATGACCAATATAGTGTGGGCGTGATATTATGCGGTAAAACCGGTAAAACGGTAAAGTACCGAATTTTACTCTAAATGAGTAGGGTTAAGCCAATACTCGGCATACTGGCCAAGCGTGAATTGACAAAGTACCCACGCCTTAGAGAGAATTATGGAGAACTTCGAGATGAACAGGTTTCTTCACGATATTTTCCTTCAACGTTATAACAGGTGATATTTAAGTGATTTAAAACGCTCAAGATGTTATAAAGAGTTGCGAGGCAAAATTTTAACATAGGATTCTCGAAGTAGGATGCTGATTTCTAAGCCACTAGGATATCACTGATTACATATTGTATCATATTATAAATATGCTTACTAAATTAAATGGATGGCAGATTAATTTTTTTTTAAAATCTTTTATTAATTGAAGACGCATATATCAGCGTAGAAAATATGTTCTATAACATAATTATTAAACATATTTATTTATTTATTTTATATATATTGTTTTTAACACACGGCGGACTTAATGCCAATTGGTATTTACTACTAGTCAACCCAGGTTATGATGAAGAGCTGTGGTAGGCACTTAATTAAATTAATTCCAAACCAAAAAGAAAATCAGATATATATTATAGTTGAATATATAGTAAATTATCTATGTATATGTCGCTGCATCATGACCACGCTGCAAGGTGGTAGGCAAACGCATCAGGTGATGATGTGTCAAGTGATATCATTATTTACCTGTCGGTTCCTCAAGTCGTGACTGCTATTTTATTTATTATTGCTTATTCCATATTCTTTATTACGTTATCTTCTTCATAATGAAAAACCTTGAATAGCAATTACGAGAAAAATAGCATTCTCGTTACAAACAGCTCGGGTACCTGAAGTTCATAAGTAGAGACATGATGTCACTTATTGAGGTTTTCCTGTATACTCGTATATTACAAACAGTCATGTTTGTTATAGGAGAAATATTATTTTACACAATGGAATTAAACTATTATTATTTTGTTTAGGTTGTGAAGAAACCAAAGCGTTCACTTAAATACAACGGAAGTTACAATTTTTTTCCTGCACACACCTAATTATCAAACTGTACACACAATACACTTTTTGCACTTCATAACCATTGTCTGGTTTTGTTTTGATATTCTACAAGAATTATGATTTGATTGTTTTACTTGAGCATACTGTACCCTGATTATATTTGCTAATAATTAACTTTTTGCATATAAATCTCGCAAACGAGGCTCGCCTACCTAGGGCAGATAGGGCAGATACTGACTAATGGGGTAGTCAACTAGTTGTGCAACTTGTTTTCCACTAGTCAAAAGTGGTCGAAAACGGCGCGCGTTTATGAAATATAAGATTAATGTACAATAAACATGTCAGGTGTGTATGGATAAAGATATTTTGCACGCGGTGCTCTCTACTTACCTGATAAGGCAGTTGGGGCGATGATATTTGTCAGCTATCATTGCATATTAAATGAACCGTATTTATATACTATTTGAATGAAATAAAAAATGATATCATAGCCATATGTAGTCTGCCAACTCGCATTCGGCCAGCGTGGCAAACTATGTCATTAACACTCTCTGAGATAATGTCCTTCTCCAACAATGGAATGATAAAAAGGTTTAAAAAACGAATCGCGATTAAGAGAGTAAGGTGTAGTGCTCCGGGCAGAGCAGTGACCGATATTACAGGAACTTGACGGATGTACATCTTGATTATTATTCTTGTTTATCCAATGGAACAATGTCGAGGTTATCCGGTCAGTGCTTGCGTGACGCATGACAATGTTATCCCCCACACAACACTGAAGTCAAACTGCACAACCGGGACTACCTAAATAGAAACCGCTACGAATCGTCGTAAGAGACGGCACTATAACATATACATACTTATCATCACCATCGTCATAACCAGCCTATCTCAGTCCATTGCTGGACATAAGCCTCCTCCAATGAGCGCCATCGCGGCCTTGTTCTCGGCTTGTCGCATCCAGCATCTGCCTGCAGCCTTTCGCAGATCGTCATCCCACCGGGCCGAAGGCCGTCCTACACTACGTTTGTCTAGCCGCGGTCTTCACTCCATAACTCTCCTTCTCCACCGGTTGTCGGTTCTTCGGCAGATATGTCCAGCCCATTGCCACTTCAGCGAGCTAATCTTTTGAGCTATGTCGGAGGCTTTGGTTCTCTGTCGGGTAGTATGATTTCTGATCCTATCCTTCAGGGAGACTCCGAGCATAACTCGCCCCATAGCTCGCTAAGCTACTTTGAGCTGGTGCACTAGACGCACCGTGAATACCCACGTTTCAGTTCTGTATGTTATGACTGGTACGACGCACTGATTGAAAACTTTAGTTTTCAATCTTTGCGGTTTACTAAATGCTGTCCAACCCAGCGGAATCCTCGTTCTCAAAATTGTCTCTACCTAACTGCAATATCTGCCCGAGGTATGTTTACTCTGAAACAATTTTGAAAAGGTGTCTATTTACGATCACAGGTCCCGGGTGGATTTTTTTTTGATTATGATGTTGGTTTTATCCAAATTCATGCCAAGACCTATTCGTCGCGAGGCCATTGCTAGGCTGTCCAGCATTTGTTGCAGCTCATCCAGCGATTCCACCAGTAAGACGATGTCGTTTGCAAAACGCAAGTGTGAGATGTAGTCGCCATTTACGCTTATGCCCTTACCTTTCCAGTCCAGCGTCTTAAGCATATTCTCCAATGCGTATGTGAACAGTTTCGGTGATATCACATCGCCCAGTCTCACTCCCCGGCGCATTTGGATGGGGTTAGACTGCTGGTCCTGTACTCAGACACATTTACTGGCGACGACGTAAAGACATCTCAAAATCTCGACATAGAGACAGTATACTTGGCATCGCTGGAATGGTTCCAGAAAAACCCAGGTCTCCACGGAATCAAAAGCCTTCTCATACATGCAGCGTTATTATAAAAAAATATGATGTAATTTATGGTAATGTCGCTTGCTGTGTATGTGTATTATAGCTCCACCTGCGACGACCTTATAGCGTGTCCTGGTAATTTTCTATCACATGTAATAAATTTAATTACAATAAGGATGACTTAACCACCGCATACCGCTTAGTGGCATCGCAGTTTTTTTCTATTTTACTCAAGGTCTCTGATGTCATAATTTCAAACAGTAGGCGGTTAAGTTTAACTTACTCGTACAGTGAAGGCAGTAGCTAATAAAAATATGAAGGATGTACTGCGCTACAATTTCGAAGTGGTTTACGGATTATGTTCTATAATGTTTAATAACTTTTCAATTGGATAGTCTGGATTAGTTCTCGATAAATGGCAATAAGTTATTATAAGTAATTAGTGCTCGATAAATGGCAATAAATAAGACAGTGCAACGCAATTGTTGAAACGTGAGAGTATACTGCACTCTACTGCCTGCCTCTTCGGGGAAATATAAGCATGATGTTACCTAATTAATATTTTCTACCGTTTATGACGCAGGAAGTGGTAATAAGGCGAGCGTGTCGCGTGAGAACCATCTCCTCCGCATCTCGATCGCCTCCACCGCGCGCACTCGTATTGCCACAGCGCACACTAATTACATCGGTCTACCGCCTTCGCTACGAGATCGATGTGTTATATCGTACTCTCCGCTTGCTACTGGTATGCTGTAAAACATTAAAGAACTCATCATTATTACACACGATCATATACTTGCCTTTTATTATCATATTATGTATGTTTAGCTCGAGATAAACTATGCTGTTACACTGTAAAATTTTTATGTTTTCAATAAAATATCCATGTTAAACGTGGGAGTAATATCTGATGACTAAAACATAGGTGTGTAGTAAATATTTCATTTTTAGCCTTGTGTATAATGAAGTTCCATAACATATCTATGTATACGTTATTTACTTTTCAAGTTGTGTTTGTATTATTGCTGAAATTGGTGCCTGTTCCTAAAATAATGCTGGCTTTTAATAATGGCAATATCTGTATACTCGAGTGTATCCTTAGATCATCAACTTCTAATTTTATTGAGGCGATGTATGTATCTATGTACTGAGAACACGTATGACTTGATAGGCAACAACAAAATAATTATATTCGCAGGAATGTGTGTATAAATGCAATAGTTATTATTATTATTTACATAATTGATGACGAACTCAACACTGCCGCTGCTGCCACTGAAGCGCACAAGCTATTGAAGGCGATGTAATTATGACGTTTATTAAACGTATATTTTTTATTTAAAATGATATAAAATCATATTATTTCTGTTGTATTAAAAGAACAATAGTGCATCTACAAGGTGTGCAGCAACAAGCGAGCAAGTCGGGTGAGTGAGACAAAAGTCATTTATCTACTAAATATTCACGGATTCATGCGGGTGTCTATGCGACCTTTGTGAGTGTTCGTAGTGTCATCTTGTGGGTCGTCCGCCAGTAGGTGACAGCCTTGAAGTCGCTTGCGAGCGTCGTTAATGTATGCTCAAACATAATTTTAGTGTTATTTGTGCTAATAGAGCTGTTTTGGCTAATTCACTTCTTGCGACCTTTAAGATTGTTTTTGATTTTCTGTCGCTGATTGTTTAATTACCATCTGATATAAATAAAATTTATAAAAAAAACGACGTAACGTTACGCCTATAATCCCCGAAGAGGTAAGCAGAGGAGTGTAGTACATTGCCACGTTTTAACAGTTACGGTTACGTCCCATGGAATAGGTGGTGAGCCTATTGCCATACACCGGCCACAGATCCAAACTCCGAGTTACTACTAGAAATTCTAAATTCTACTATAAATTCTAGATTTGAACCAAGGACTTCCTAATCGACAGTCGCGCTTGCAACCACTCGACCAACGAGGCGGTCTAAAATACATACAAAAAAATTACGTTTATTAATTTCAAATCAGTTTACCTGTTGCTTGTGCTTTATATTACAGAAATATTGCTTTCTATATTAGGTTAAAAGAACCTTATGGTTAAAGAGATTTAACTTTTTAGAATGGTTCCATCGCTGGTAAAGCCCATATGTGTAGTTCGTTCGTCAAAAGACATTACGCAAGGTGTTTCGCCAGATCGCGACCGCCGTACCGCGGGGCTATTCTTTATGTCACACCCACATCGAGAACTCAGTTTGCTACATGCACTAAATATCTCAGCAAACAACTTGTTTAACCAAATAATAGCTAACTCACGATACCAATACG
>DWME01007338.1:0-12712 GCA_018244795.1 Parelbella ahira ahira
CTTGACATGCTTCTTCTTCATTCTTCACTCTTTTCATACACGCACGTCGGTTTATTATGTATCTTATAGTAAACATATTTAGCTTTGCAATCGTTTTCTATAGTGAATAAAACTTCTAATTAAAAGAAAGAAACGGCCTTGTCATAAATCATTGGTCAGGAACTAACATGTCAGACAAATAATATTTAGTTATTGTAATGAGAAAATTATACTCGATCGGCGACCACGAGCGTTCAATTGTAACGGGAGTGTGTTCAGAATAATTTTATTACCAGGGGTCATGTTCGATGGAACAGAAAATTCTTATAAATGACTCGTATATTCGGGAATGGCTCGGAAATGGAAAACAAATATACGAGTAAGTGGACGAGTTTCTCTTGCTAAAACTAATTCGAGATCCACTTTCGCGACGAGCGGTAGTAACGAAGTTATTATTATTGTTACGAGGCCTTGTACGAATTATTTCCCGCTCGAAGGTCACAGAGATTGTTGACTGAAAACTGGTTAATTGGCAGAAAATTTCGTTTGACGCAAGTGCTCACTGTACATTTCATTATTATCGTAGTATTAAAGAGTTCTTTATTCTTACAAAAAATGATGCTATAATATTGAATATCTTACAAATGGGAAATGTCGGTTTTCACATCATCTATTTATAAAAATAATAGGAACAAAAATGTAGTCGCGTTGAAAGTGAAGGAATCAGAGCTCCAAGGTAGATATTTTGACGCTCGGCGCGTACGGTACCCGGCACGATAATTTAAAATTTTACATAGACTCTACCGGGTACTATGTTTAGTTCGGGTAGAAATTTAATATTTTACAATAACTACTTAACAGGCCATGGTCCGATAGAGGTAAGTATATTATAGAGCCTAATGAAAATTTATTAAAGTATATGAGGTAGATAAAGGCGCAGAACGCCCTCCAGCTAGGTGGAGTGACGATATACGAGAAGTGGCTGGCAGCAGTAGTATGCAACGAACTGAAGATCGAGCTCAGTGGCGTACTATTGGAGAGGCCTACGTCCAGCAACGTACAGGAGTAGGCTGATAATGAATGAATGAATATAAAATATGTTCCCTTTTTTAAGGCGCTCAATGTTAATGAATGGTTTTTTGTAATTATAAATGCTCTTTCAAACTACGATAATAATGAGATGTACATTCATCATTTTTGTCAAATTAGAACGTGCAGATCGATTTAAAGACACAAGTTTCCAACAGGCTCGTACCTCTGAAGATAAGGATAAACTTTGCCGCGCTGTGTACGTTCGACTGTCATAGCACTCGATGAAAGTTTCATGTGCCTGACTTCGACACAAGGAAGTCCTCAAATATTCAGTCCGTGCGCCCGACCTGAACAGGACCTATGAAATCTCTCCGAAATGCCTTTTGCTTTCAATGATTTTCCAACATCAGCGGAGTATTTTAATAAGTTAGTAAAAACTTCAGATAATTATATAAAATTAAGAAAGGATAAAAAAGTGAATTCCTTTAAGAAGAAAATGTTTCTTTAAAGCGATTAAGAATATCACGACATTCTTTATGTTCACGATTTTCTTGTCGTTTATTGAACATTTGCCTTATTACATAGTTCAGAGAGTTCTAGGTATTCGGAGATTTACTTCGTATTAGTATGTTAATCCTGAACACACATTACTCCAGACTAAGCCTTATCTTAATAGTAACGTCTACAGTCAGTTAATCTTAAGTAATGGAAATTACTATACGGTTAATCCGTTAAGGACCAGCATAAATTCTACTTTAAAGCTAAATTAGCTGCTTACCTACTTTTCTTTCGTTTGGCGGCTAAGAGAAAAAAGCTTTAGCACGGCTTGCGTTTTAAGCCTGTTTATACCAAGGCGCTTTAATCAGGCACAACATTTATAAAGCTTTTAATTTTCCTACACATATCTCAGCATGACTACACAAACATTAATTAAAAGCTGGATAGAAAAAAGGTATTCAGTGTGTGTTAGTAAAAACGCGACGGCGGTAGAGGTGAATAAATTAGCAACGGCAATGACAAATCACTTGGTAGCCGCTACTTAATGGTTAGCTTTTAGTGTCTTCTACCACGACTCGGTAACGACCATTTGGCGATGATATAATTGATAATTATAATGTAGTTTTCGATGTAAATTTACGCTTATGTACAAATACGCTTAACGAAATTCCGAACAATCTGAAGTCTGTATCTGAAGCTTACGATTTTCATGTGTCACTATTGATTGCATTGCAGCAGTTCCTAGGGTGATATTCAATTCTATCATATATAATAATCCCCCTTGTATTTATTATCGACATAATAAGAAAATTTAAAACATATAGTATATTTTAAATTACCTTTTGAAATTTCCTATACAAACAGTGAATATTTATTCAGCAACGTAACTATTTTAAGAGTGTCACAACAAAATATATCGCGGTAATCGTCGTGAACATCGTAAACTATAAAAAATATATTTTAATAAACGTGTGAAGAGTGGGCAACTCAGGGAGCGGTCAGATTAGGTAAGCGATTAATGACCATTATAGATAAAGAAGCTTTATGAATTTAAATCATTTTGCACAATTTGCAATCAAAGCTTAAAACGAGGCAATCAGTTTCTGACTTCTTTACTATTTTTCTTCTTACTAACCGTCTGTCATAACTAATGCTGTTTAGGGTAAGACATAATATATGGTTAATAAAACACACTGATACACACTATCAGGTCTTTGACTTAAACGAGAATTCACTTAGATTTATTCATACAGTACAATCAATATTACGTTTTAGGTTAAGGACTTAGAATTAGTTACGCAACAAAAGGTATGCTACGTGTAAGAGCAAACATCGTTAATATGCAGGCAGGGTACTTGGGCAAAGCGGTCGCTGCAGTCCATAGATTCGAAAGCTCCAAATAGTATGGTCATAGATACGTAAGTACTATTGAGGAGGGAATTAAACAGCTTTCTAGTTATACTTAGACGTTAACTTTTCTATTAACAGAGGATAAACATTCGTAAAATATAGCACCAATGCCTAATTTTATGACAGAATTTACCGCGACAACAATAATTGAAATCTTCGGAAAAGCAGTTTCATTATACATGAAATGAATTAATTCATAAACTTTATTCATTTCGATTCTCGTTCCTTAAACAGGGAGAGATAATAATGTACATAATAATTTTAAAGTTATAGTTAAAATAAATTCGATACGAGGTGTCGTAAACACTCGGCGCCGAGTTAAGTACAGAAGAGCAAAGAAAGAATAAAGCGGATACTGCGTCCGAGAGGACGCTATTGGGGCTACTATTTTCTGAAATCCGGGATTATCCGTATATAAAATTTATTTTTATATTCTACATACAATATTGTTAAAATATAATGTTTATATATTTTTCAAATTGAAAATTCCTTATTGTGGACAGCGTGGATGGCAAAGTTGAAAAGTGATCTTGTCTTACTTATTTAGATGTACAATAATTGTAAAACATGACATGTATCCAGTAAAAAAACATAATTTAAAAAACACAATAGAATTAGAAATAACAATATTGATCGCAGTAGTGATTGAAAAGTATAAAAGATTGTTTTCATTTGATAAGTTATTGTAACTTGCATCGTTGCATTTTTTAATTTGAATATGATTTCTGTAGACAAATTCCAAGATTGACTTCTGACCTAATAAATTTCAGATTTTCATCATAGATATAATATTTTGGACTCAAGTTATTCGATTTTATGTGTTACAGTAGGAACATACAGTCACCTACGGCTTTTAAACGTAACAACACATACAATAATGCAAAAAACATTAAAGCTACACTCTGTATTCAAAACATGGATTGGATTGGCGTTGACAGCTGTCAAATGCACTGAATTCTGTTCCGAATAGCACTATTAATTATTTAATTTTTTTTAACCTCTTGTAGTTCCATTGTTGGACATAGATCTTCTCTTAGAATAGAGGGGGTTAATAGTCTGTCACGTGCGGGTTGGCAGACTTCGCACGCTTTAGAATGTATTATCTAGATTTTAAACGCGTGTTAAAACAATATTTATTATCTATGGTATAACCTTTATCTATACTAAATAAATGGTATAATATGGTATAATATGGTATAATACGAAGACGAAGCCTCTCAATGCGAAACGACAATACCAATTTTCATTACAACAACCAATAAGTGCGGTCTTGGAAAATAAAGCGGCATGGCAACCCTGGCAACAACGCGGCCATCGTGTAAAACCATAGAATCTAGCATCAATACGGCCGTTTGTTATTTTATTTGCTCAGTGCTCAGTAAACTCTATTACCCGGTTGATGGTTTTGATTCGAAGAACCTGATGTTTACATTGACTGTTAAACTTATGTCGCTGTTGTCATAATATTTTACTTAACCGACTCATTCATGTGAGAAAGTTTGTTTATGCGTCGCGTATTTGTTTTGATGTTCATTGGAGCGTGATGTGTCTTAACTTGATAACTTAACGTCTGGTTCTTCAGTATACTGATCTATTGAGTGCGATTTGAAAGCTTTGAAAGTAGGAATTATCATCTGATGTCCTTTTAAAGATATAATTTATAAAATGTTGTTTTAAAACTAAATCTCTAATTTTGACATAAAATGCTATGCACTGTTGCGTTGAAATAAAATCAAAGTACAATAATATTTACCTATTTAATAATATTTACTTAGGTACGAATAATATACTTTTTTAATCTGTTTTTACATACTTACTTACGATTGTACATGTTGGCATACACAGGATTTGAAAAACCTATGTTAAGAACTTACAGTTGCATGCACGTTTGAAGGAGTACAAACACAATATATTGAAAGAACAATTCACTTGGAACAAAAATGATAACAAATTATTGTTCTTTTTTCAAGATGGCGCATGGTATTTTTAACATAAAGGTCGTAAGTTGTGCTTTGCATATTTTGTTAGTTGATACCGATTTGTTTGAAATTTGACTTTGACTAATTCCACATAAATAAAGTGTAGGAAGCTATTACAAAAATAACTGTAAGTTTGTGCTTCGTATTAAATCGATGTGACTGGAATACCGAATACTAAATAGCTTTTGTATTCCAATAATTATCTATTCAGTAGTCGAACGTCCCACATAGCTAAACTTAAAGACAATGGTATAGTCGATTTATATCTTTATCAACAGTTATATTCTCAACACTAATCGAAGACACTGGTCCTCAAAGTTGCTTTATGAAATCCTAAAAACTGCGCAAGACTGAACAGGAACGGTCCTGTATTTTGAATTACGGTTTAAGAAATCTAAATATTATAAATATACATATCGGAAAGTATACAATTTTTAACACACTTATAATATTGTTAGGTTTTTATTTACAACTGGAGTTATTATTTTTAAGGTTTGTATTTCATATATTTGTATCTAATAGAAAGGTTTGAACTTACAATTAGAGAATATAGTTATTATATTTGGTTATTAAAGTCCGAGTCTTGGAAACGTTTTAACTATATATACAATCCGTATCTTAAGTTATAAAGTTATAAATTATCATATTGCTACTTATAAGTCTTGCAGGTAAGACATAAAAATATACTTTATTATATTCAATATAGCATCACTTTACTGTCAATACCATTAAACACAAACACAGCAATAAAATATTTAATAAAGGGTCAATCCACTTAGCGCAAACCAATTTTACTTTAGAGCGCGCTATTACCATAAGCATAATGTTTGAGAAACACTGCCCCAGAGTCTTGGATTGAAACAGCTAATGGCTGTTATTACCGGCTACCTCAACGAAAAAGTGCATTAGTGTAGCGTAAGTGGGATAAAACAATTTGAATATACAGCTTAAGTAAAGCTCTGTGAGTGCTCGAACCACTTAACATAGAACGATTCGCCTCATTTGCTGTAATTACGCCAGCTTTGCTCACTCTAGTTTTGGGGAAGTTGGTATTGAACGGGAACTCATGTCTTTATATCCGGGATTCACTCACCAAAACCTTTGTTAAAACTGTTATATTTCTTTCTTTTAACACTATAAAGATTTAGTGTTACAGTTTTTCATATATCAGTTCTTTTAAAGCGTCAGTTATACACATAAAAAAAATACGATTATTTCTAATGACTCTCGCCACCTCATGAAACACATCAGTTCAGTAAGGATAGAGCTATTTAGCTCTCTTTCCACCATATCTACGCGAAAGTTACCTAGCGTAATTTTACAATAATAAAAGGAGCACGTCTATGCATTTGTGAATAAAAATAAAACTACATAATATTTCTTGCACACGTACACATGAAAACAGCTGTGCCTCAATACGACACCCGGCCTGCTATTAAGGCATGTCTTGAAACGCTTTAGTCATACGAGGCCGCTCAACTCTATAATTTGCGACAACAGATCTCTAAGTCATGATTTATTTACATAAACAACAGTACAGGCCGATCTATTATTATAGGCTTTTAGAATTTGTTAAGGCTTTTAAATTAATTTCACTACTACGTAGGCTAATATACTATATATACTAAAGCGGGTTAGTATACGCATTGTTGTAAAAGTAAGTTTTGACTCGAAAATTATTATACAAAATTTAGCAATGATACTATCATCATTCAGCCAAAGCTGACGGGTGGAAATGATATTAAGTACTAAGTTAGCTTTTTGTAACATCTTAATTATAACCAGGCAAAAAACAGGTTTAAATAAATGGATAGATACCTAATAAATGGCTGAAAGTCTAATCAGGAAGTTACTCTAATCTTCAGCGTCTTTGCACATATTTATGTTAATATTATGTCATCTAGACCGTTGTAATGGAATTACAAAGAGAAATATATCTTTACATACAAAATACTAGGTAATTCTAAACAGGAACGCTTATAAGACGGACGCTACCTTTCTAAATGATAATGTTGAGAACGGGCGATATAAAAAAACGTGAATGCATTTGGGATATAAATACGATTGGTATTTAAAAAGGAGATATACTCACAAATATATTTTAAGACTAATGTTTTTTAAGTATAATTATGTATGTGTAATAAAAAATTATAATTTTGAGTTTAACATACAAATAATATTTAATATGTTTGGAAGATAATATTGATAGAAATTAGCTATTTATAGAAATTTATATAGTTAATAAATAAAGAAACTAATATTAAAAAGTTTTTAATTTTAAAAACATTGGAAGGGTAGACATTTTCATTGTAAATAGCCTTTTTATCGTTGAACTGTTGAACATGGGTGAGGATATTTTAGAAGTACCTGCACAATTTATATCTTAACATGTAGAAGGCGAATGAACACATATCATATCTAAGTAGAAGGTGAATGAACTGTATTACAGAATAAGAGTTTATCATTGGACACATGAGATTAAATTGACTACTAGTAACATCGCGTAGTACCACTACGTTATATGGAAACGTCGATGAAATTTCTAGTGTTCAAACATTTCATAACAATTAAATCATAATATATGTACTAAAAAATGTCATTTGAATTCAAATACTAAACGTGACTGTCATAGCCAGGTTTCGAATAATAAATGGTCAAAACACTTATAGATACATACATTAAATGTATAGATATCTAAGTACGAGTACATACATATGTATACTCTAATGACAGGACGTGTTCCATTCGCACATTTGACTAACAATGTATAAAGGGCATGAATACAAAATAAACATCGAACATTACAAGCGTCTGTTTTCGTACACATTGTGACGTTTCAAAATGAAAATTTGTAATTGTAATTGAGACGGGACGTCTTGGTGCGAGACATAAAATTTTACGACTGTTGTCATTGGTTGTGCTTTACGATATGGGCTAAAATATGCCTCGCTACATTACTAGGAACCTCCGTCTCGTTCATAATGAATTATTTATTTGCCAATTCCTCCTTGAAAATTTCATTTCAACCTTACCTTTGTCTGAAGTGCAAGTTGAATATAAAGTTTTAAGGTAAAACTGCGTGAGACATTGTAAATCTCGAGGAATGGCCCATAAATACTTACTAAGGGCTTGTTTCACTTTAAAATATTATGTATCCTCGGCTCATTCCCGATTCGTTACTTTTTAATGACTCTATTTGTAAACTGATACGCGCATTTCGCTGTTCGTGATAATGGAAACATTATTATTAGTTCCCACTACATAACTACTCGGCTATTTAAATTTTTAACAGCACTCTATATAAGTACGGTTTTTGGTAACCACTTATGAGTGCGGCCTGAGTGTGAGTTTATCTGTCCAAGTAGAAATCAGAGGGTTTCTTTGAGAACGCCTCTTGAGAACGAAATTTACCTAAGGCAATATGAACCGCACTCCCCTACAGTTGTGATAAGCCGAATTCGCAGACGTCAAATGCAATATTCAAAGAAAGGGCACTCACTTTCATACAACCAGCGCCGCTCCCGGGGCGCGCCTAACTAACCGTGATAAGAGTCAAAGTAGGAGATGTGTTCTGAAACTTCAAAACTAAATGCTGTCCAGTACACAGAGACCTCCGCTCACTTCGCAATCTCGTCTTTCTGCAGGTCTTAACAAACCGTACGTACATTTCAAGTAGCGCTCGTCGTAATGACTTATAAATATTTATATCAAATAAGAAAAAACAGTATGATTGGAAGAAGATTACGATTGCTTTGAAATACTTTTAGCATTAGTGTAAACATCGCTGTTTGACGCTTTTCGATAATGTTTAAGTTATAAGTAAAACATAATATGTTTGTACCTTAGTAATAAGATTATTCTTAAGTCGCTAATTTAATTATGAGATATCTTGTTTTACCCATAGAGATAGTGTAATTGGCTGTGCCTCTTGAATAATAGACAATATACAGGTAAATTTTATAATCTCATAAAGATAATGATCATTATTCTACACGTATTGATAGCAGTTGGTTTGTAGTTGGTTTTGTGTTTCTCCATCAATCTAGACAGTTTTATAATTTGTAAGGCCTTTAATTCTTCTTCTTTATCGCGGCATAGTATAACATTTAATATTTTTACAGAGTTAAACAATTATTGTAAACGTAAAAACCCCATAAAAACCACATGATAACTCCAATACCTAAATTGTGAAAACACACGAGCTGTTCATGCAAAATAAAACAGGGAGAAAATGCAACTGAAACTAGCTAGTACAAATAAATGTTAAAACAAGGGAACGTTCGAAGCACACATAAAATTTATTTATTATTGTGCCAGCGCCGCGCACGCACGTCTATTTCGTGGGAAAATTTATTGGTTGCCGATTCAGCACTGTTATGTAAGGTTCGCAGTTTCAGCATTTTGATAATTGAATGTAATGATATCACCGCCACTTTGTATCGTGAAATAAACAACTTTAGATATAAAAATACCAATTTCTATACGGATAGGAAGAACTTTACTATTATGTCCTATCATTTTTAAAGGCATTGTCACAAACATAAATAAATATAAAAATATGTAAAATGAAATATTGCCTTACGTACGTACCTACGTTGGCGTACGTCACGTACATATGTTGGCACACTCGAAAAGTAATTTGGAAAATATGTAAAATATTTAGAAAATATGTTGGAAATATGAAATAAAATGTGCAAAGTAATGCATAGATATGACATGATGTATTGAAAGCACACATATTTGTAATCATCAACCAAATCTGTAAATGTAGATACATGTATAGGTATATACTAGGTAGTCGTTGCTCTCTACCTATCTCATAACAGGCATCACGTGATTATGTGTATTGACACCCATTCACAAATGTTCACAAAATTCATAAAAGCACGCAAAATTAAGTACTTTTAAAGTAAATTCTAATACTTAAGCATTAATTTTACTTTATCTTTATTGTCAGCAGACCAAATCTCGTCTATGAAACATTATTTAATATTTTAGTATTTTTAACATCATTCTGGTCAATTAGATATTGATTGAGAATTTAAAATGCGAAAAGTATACCTACTTTTGATTTTTCGCCGTTGTTATTAATAATCATTTTTACTTGAAAATGATTTTTTAAAATTCAATTTCGCATAGTTCCATTTAATTATTATTATTTAAAATCTTCAACCAGTTACTTACATGTATATATTTTACGTTAAAGCTTATAACGCAGACTGAGTAACATTCGTGTATTAAATTTCGAACTCCAACCCTTCAATTACGCCAGCGAATGTCAAAAACGACACGTGTATACGAAAATATGACTCGCTTCTATTTCCAGTGAATTCTGAATATTTCAATAAATTTGAAGCAAGCTGGGCCTTCTTCAGGAAATAAAGAGGGATGTGCATCGTAAACTTCGATGATACACGGCGGCGTCTCAACAATAAAATAAAATCTAAACCTATGTGCTGTTATCGGGATGTTCGAAAAACAATCCACCATTCCCCGCAGCCGTTGTACGAACGTTTTTATTTAGCTGCGGAAAAAAACTTATAACGAGTGAAACGATTGGAATCGCGATTGCAATTGTGTTGTTGTTCGCGAACTGTAATTAATTTTTAAAAAACATCAAAAAGCTGTGTTTTATTTTTCATTTCTAATTTAAATTGTTGTTTCTATAAGCGCAATATGAGGTTTTTCAATTAAAAACCCAAAGAACTCACGTGTTTCCATTATCAGGTTTTAGTATTTTTTGTATCATATATCACAATTTATTCATTATTATGTCATTTTACAATATTATTGGATAGAATATGATACAATCAACTAATATAATAAAAAGAAATATATCCGAATACATTATAAAATAAAGTCGCTTATTAAAGTTCTCTTTAGCTTTCAGTGAATTTAAATTTTATCTTTGTTCTCTATATTACCATGTCTAGAAACAACGTACAGATAATAAGCAAAAAAGATATTGCAACAGCGTACTCTATTTTTGAGAGTAATAACGATTCCCCCGAGCACCACACCCGGCATGCTGATATGTTCTATAACAGCGCTACTCAACGTCCCAGAATATTACCGGCGAGACGTCTCTACATAGAGAGTAATAAAAATTTAACATCAATTCTTTCATTACGCGTACTTCAATTACGGTATAAAAATTGGTAAACACATCAACACTGTTACTTGACATTACAACAAAACAGTGTTTTAAATTTTTCAGCGTAATGTACGTCAAATACATCAATAATAGTTTTAACTATATGTTAAATACATAAAACAATTTAATAAAAAGCACACATAGTTACGTGTCAAGCTACTTATTGCTTTACTGTTGTGTATAATATAACTACTATCATCATTTAAAGTCCACGAATTAATAGCTGATGAGACGTGGGAACGTACTGCACTCCGCCTACCCCTTCGAGTTGTAACAGCATAGATCTAAATTATTAATTTTCTTGTACAACTGTGTATTGTATTGTAGATTGAGCGCCACTGTTCCACAGGCTAGGAATATTAATGCGGCGTCCACGCCATATTCGCTTCTATTGTGTGCCAATTTTGAATTTACTTTGCATTATTCTCAATTATATTGCTCGCTTAGCTGAAAATTATTTGCATCGGCCATGCGTGTTTGAATAAATGATCATCATTTTTGCTTTGATATTTCCAACGCACAACTTCCTGTTTTAATATGTACACGCTGTTTAGTAAATTAATATCCTGTACAAGACTCTAATCATCAGACTATACTATACTTAGCATTCATATTCATATATGTGAAGAGCAACGGATATATATCTTAATATTTTAACGTACTAATACTACTAAATAAAAGTTTTTAACCAAAACATTTATAATACAAGATAACGCGTATGTGCGTGTACCTATCTACGTGTACCTATGCGTGTATGCGTGAAGGTGTGGCAAATATAGTAAAGCGGATACCTTCTTTAATAAAGCAGTGATAGTCTAGTGGTTAAGAATTCAGCCTCCCACTCCGGGGGTGCTGGGTTCAAATCCATGGAGTGCACCTCTTTATAAAAGTGCGTTTTAAGTTTAAATAATGATAAATTATATTATACTGTACCTCACAGAACTTGTATGCGTAGAGAGCCATTTTTTGCTATTGCTAAATGTCGCACTAATGCTGGTAAACGTTCGCATATGTATCAGATGATGCTCAGCTATAATAAAAACTTTAAAAATTTGGATATGATAAACACACGTCCTGGCGTATTTAAAAAACAAGTACTACGTACTATTTCTGTAGAATAATTTGTAAGTACAATTAAAATCTCATATTGTAATACTCCACTTTTAATATAATTGTTATTTATTATTATAGTAATCCGTGGTTAACGGTGTTGGTTAGCAACATAGTACATTACCTATTTGAAATTTTTATTTATTTGTAATCTTTGTTGTTTACTGTTTGTTAACCCCACGAAATTAAAAAAAAAAAATATCACTTGCTAACCTTGAAGGAAAACTTTGTGAGGAAACCTGAACACCTTAGAATATATTTAAAAAAAAAATTCAGAGGTGTGTGAAGTCTGCCAACGCGCACTTGGCCAGCGTGGTAGACTATAGCCTTAACCCTCTCAATATGAGAGGAGACCCACACTCCAACAGTGGAATGAGAAATGGGTCGATCATACCTTGTTTAATAGTAGGTCACAAATCAATAAACTAAGTAACCATGTTAAAAGTCTCTAAAGCACAATTTATTAGTCCAAAGAAACGTTCGAGTACGTCTCTTCTTAAAATCTAAAACCGAAATGTATATAGACTCTTATTTATAATAAAAGTGTTTA
>DWME01007339.1:0-12712 GCA_018244795.1 Parelbella ahira ahira
TAGATACAAGCAGCTCGGAGTCTGTTTATGCCCGGTGTATGGCAATACCCTTATCCCCTATATCATGGTGCGACGTATAACATGACTGATGACTCGTACAAATGTATCCTCCTCTGCCTTCCCCTGCAGGGAAATACCGGCGTGATGTTATGTTCAATAGGAGATCAGGTTCAGAGGGTTGAAGTTATAGGTTGTATCGGGTAAAGGATAAATGTAGAATTGTACTCGTGCAATGAGAAAGGGTTCGCGGCAACGTGGTAGGAATAACGTTATATTAATTTGCGCATATTGTATTGAGTCTAGAGAGTCTATCGTCGAGAATCGATTTGAGTCTAGAGTACATGATTTTACAGTTCATTTAAACAATATCTATATCCGCAGTGGTTGGATGTGAAGAGCTGAATATCGAGCTCAGTGGAGTGCTATTCAAGAGGCCTATGTCCAGCAGTGGACGATGCGGGCGGATGACGATGATGATGATCGACAATTGAACATCCAATGTTTTTAGTATTATATTAGCACGCTAGGTTCTTTACGGGGTGGGCAGAGAGAACAGATTGCGAAATATTTCTATCCTTACAGACCGGACTTACTTCTTTCACATTCACTCTCAGCTTACATGCACGATCGTCTGTAATGAACAGATAGAACCCTATGATATTGAAACTCGATAACTTACATTGTTTAAAAAGAGGAGAATAAAAAAAGCTTATAGGAGGTAAGCAAAATGTAGAAGCATATTCAGTTTAAAGCAAAGTGCTCGGTAACGAATTAGTGGATAGCTTTGTAAAGCGCTGACTTGCTTAGAATTAAATTTATACACCGAACGCTGCCGGAAGTGCAACCGTTGGCAATTTCCGGCCGCCGCTCGTAGCGCCCTCTGCACTACGAAATTAATGTATCGTTATTATCTAGGAAATCGCACGCCCTACACATATTAAATTATATTTTATAATGAAACGAACAAGCTGCCAGCCACTTTGTCTAATGTTATTTATTACTACAATGTGGTTATTACTTTAATGATTATAATTATTAGCTGGATATCGTTCACTACCTGCTTTTTAAAGGATCTGTATTATAAATACCTATAAAGTTCAATTACCTAAGGCGATATACTCAGCATTCATTTGTTTATGTTTTACTTTAGTAGATAATACCACAGTTTATCTGATATTTACTTTGTTGTGTTTGAATTTAGAAGGTTTGATGCAAGCAACGTCATGATATCTTCAGTGAAACCTTATTACATGAAGTCAACAAGGATGACATCACGACATTTAACTTTTAGGGAATACGTCAGTCTATAGAATATAGATTTTTATGTTGAGCGTCACCAAAATTTCTCAGCTACATTAAGTTATCTAAACGCTTCGTCGAAATGACCCTGTCGCGTCCCTTTGCGAAAACAAAAGCAGTCCTTAAGGATTCAATACGAACTGTTTGGGAAGTAAAATTCTTACAACGAACCGACACGGATTAAAGGTGCATCACATTGGCGGCGTTTTTGTTAAAGCCCTTTGCAACAATCAGTAGAAACAAGGGTATTAGGAAAGTGCTTGATCAAGGTATTTTGAAGGAAAACAACATTAGCGTCTGTTTCCAGAATGTTATCTAAAAAGTGTAAACTTAAGACGCCTTAGAAAATATTGTTCGCAATTAGAGGGTCAATTTGCACAGGCCAGCGAAGTAGCTTATGACCATATTATTTGTCATCGCGATCTGTGGCCAACAGAACGACATAGAAGTTGATGGAGAAATTACTCTTCATTTAAATCGCTTTAGCAGATTAAATAAACATATTTATTTTTAAATTTGTCTGTGTAATAAAACCTAGCTAGGATCATCAAGTCTTTTTAGAGGGTCATATTAAATTAAGTGACGTCATCTAAAACGTAGGAAAACTGTATTTTTTTGTTCTTTAAAATGCATGTCAAACACAAACGTCCAGTTCAATGGTGCATGGTATCGTGGCTTACAGAAATCTTTGATGAGAAGAGCTTTATCAATGCAATGCCTGTGTGAATTATGATTTCGTGACAATAGCGCTCTGTATGTCGCTGTCTATGCGAAGAGTGTTTTACAAAATCGGAAGAAATCCTCCGCTTGCAGTTAATAACGGCAGCATTCAAAACATTTAATTAACAGGGGCTCAGCCCTTCGCGCTCTCGAATGGGACATTCTTCGCCGCGTGACGGAACTCGATCCCGGATTAATTACAGCGCTCGATAGAGGTGCGAAGAATTCGATTCATCCCCAGTTTATACCTAAAAGCACAGGGGTGGGATAGTTTCTGTTTTAATGGCATTCACGGCTAGTTTTATAGTGAGTTTTGTGCACATATCGTTTATTTTTGACTGATGTTTTCCCTCATTGCTTATATTAATTAAAACCAAATAACGGATTCCCCGCGAAATACTATCACAATGTTTAAATTCCGGCTATGAAAGGCAGCAACCAGGAGCTAGATGTTTCAAGACGAAAGCAAACGATGACGCTCTTTAGAGGAGGCCTACATCCAACAGTCCAATAGAAAATATTAAAATCACGACTGTACTTCCCTGAAAGTGTAGGTAGAGGAGTGTACTATACTTCCACAACTTTTTGGTTATGTTATACTTCCCATGTGGGTGTTAGTTACCTAATTGCTCAAAATTCAATCAAATGCATGAATATATGAATGTGAAGATTTAAAATTGGGCTCTAACATATTAGTTATCAAAAATTTGAAATTACAAGCGCGGCTGGGGCAAAAGCTAATTTAACGGTATATTTGTTAACCTACCAATTGTTACGATTAATTTGGTTGCATTATTTCTTAATAAGAACACCTTTATTTCTCCAAGAAAGTCAATGTATATTTCGTATAGGTTAAACCTATAGCCCTTAGTGGTCTAGGTAGCCTAGGGCATCGACCGAAGGACCCACATCGACAAAGTGGCTCTCCCGATACAATGGGTCCAACAATGAGGTCGGGATCCTGGATCGTATCGCTGTAGGGAAGGTGGAAATTGTTGAATGGGGTTTTGTTTTAGAGGTACATGAAGCGGTTATGTACGTACTTGATTATTAGATTGTGTATTTAATTATAAAAAAAATCCATATAGAATGTAACAGTATAGACTATAGAGTGTATATTAAATTTTAAATTACATATGTGAATATATTACTCGTATTACTATAAAGTTTCGCGGCAAATTCTTTTAGTTGTTATTTACTAGTATGAGAAAGCTTTTGCTAGTCTCCTAATTTAGTTGTCATTTTATAGACGATCGTGTTTTGAATCTGGAGCGGACATTTGTGTTTTCAGTACGATGTGAGTTATTGTGAGCATAAATTTGCATATGTTCTGAGGGCCGCGTTTGGGAGCCATTGGGACAAAGAGTAACCTTTTACTTTATCAAAGGGCTAAAATTTGTATGTTTACGGTAATATTTGACTGATGAACTGTGGCTTATTTTAGTTCTTTTGTAAGATATTTAAATTGTTTAAAAATTATGATTAAGTAATGGTATAATTACAAAAAACCTTTTCCTATTATTTTAAATAAATATGACAGTTTTAATTAAAACAATTGCAGATTTTATTAAACTAAACAATGCTTCGTACTTAAGATATAAGAAATAATATTTAATCACTCAAATGAGAGCAAATAATATGATAGACTGATGTTGATAAAGTTTATTACGATTTCCTTGCTTTACGATCCGGCGCTAGTACGACACGACAAGTCGTCGCCCCCACGGAATCCGTTAACAATTTTATTAGGAACATTTTATTCGGAGTTTGTTTTAAGGGCCATAAAATTTACTGCCTGTCCCGAGATAAGAACCTCCGGGACAGGCAAACGGACAAGTGTTGTTAAATTTATCATCTCATAAATAAACATAACACATTAATTTTTGTCTCACTGGCATATCACTGTGTAGAATTTTGTAGTTATTTTGTCTAGATCACACGGTGAATTGACAGTGATTAAAAATATCGCGACCCAGTTTTAGAGATTTAAGGGGTTAAATTTAATTTTCATTTCTTTATGTTAGACAAGTTACAAGTTCGTAACAGGAACACAGCGTTCTGAGATCACTGTTTTCTCGAGGCACAAAGAGACATTATCTTTATCGTGTCGGTGTTCTTATTATTTCAATAAAATTTGAAAAGCAGTATTTTAAACATTTAAACTATCTACTGAACTATTATAAATTAAGAGGTGTCCGCGATGGAACGCAACGTTGTTCTAATGCTGTTGGCTGCGACGAGAATTGTTATTGCGTCTTCATTTAGTTTCTCCTTGATGATTTGCAATATACGTTATAGTTACCCATAATGATAACAGCTAATCGTAAAGTAGTCCGGTTTGTTTTATTAGTTATTAAGCTTAGTCAGTTTTACTGATGAGTTCATTAATCAGCAGCAGTCCAGGTGATATTTGTTCCCCAGTCACTGTTCAGGACTGTTCAAAATGACACAAAAACAACAAAATGGATATTATATTTTTAGTCCAAATATGAAGAAGTACGAGTATGTACTTAATTCTTTTCCAAAAAATATAGCAGATTGAAATATCGGGTATTTTTCTAAATATTTAGGTAAGCTCGTCCCGTACTCGATGTGATCAACAAAGCTACAAATCAAACAGTCCTATCGGCTACACACAGTGATCCAGCGAGCCTGCAATGCTTTACGGTTTACAGGAAAATATACCTACTATTTCCCGAAGGGAATAAAAACGAATATGCAAATCTTAAAATACGGAATACTTGATTTGTAAAATACAGATAAAATAAAAGTTAAAAGCAGGCAAGAGGATATGGGTTCGACTCCCAGATCGGGTACTATTGGGTTTTCGAACTTAAAGCTCCTAACAGCTCGAAGTCTGGATTGGTGCCCGTTGTACGGCAATAGGCTTTTTTTATAAAATCTACGATATACATACTTGTATGTATCTGGCCTAATGTTGCAGTAAACCAGTACACTGATAATTTAAATGTTAGTTTTTCAAACAAAAGTGGCACAATTAAAAGATATTAACGTAAATTACTCTAATGACTAAATTTAATTAATTGATTCTCCCTAGTTTTTATTTTATTTATTTTTGGATTGTTAAGCTTAGAACAATGAACTAAGTCTTGTAAAGATAAATATTGGAATTATAGAACGCAGGGACATCGTTTTTACTATTACAAATTACCCACATGTATCGGTAGACGTAATTAAGGTTGGTTTGAACTTCTCACGGGAATAGGGAAAACCGCGGAATGTCAACATGAACAAAGTCGTTGTTTATATTTTGTATCATTTTATTGTTTCACGTCATTTGCATAGCTCGTCCTACTACCAGGTGGTCTCACGATGTTAAGAAAATACCTGGATGCAGCAGGACCGGGAGGAGTGGCGGCGATTAGAAGAAGTTTCTGTCCGGCAGTGGACTGCTAAAGACTCATGGACGGATGGTTACTTGAACCAGCTTGTAAGAATGGTTATCTGCCCATTTGAACATTAAATATCCGTTGCTGTAACGTAGACAGAGAACGCGAAACGAAATGTGTACATCATATGGTTCTCTAGAAATCTCCAACTTGTTCTAAGTATGTAGTCTGTTAATTCTCAACTTGCCAGCGTGGCAGACTATGGCCTTAACCCTAATTTCGGGACAAAATCCGTGTTTAACACTGGAACGATGAAACGGGTTAGTGAGTGAGTGAGTTAGATACGAATGAAACATCGAAATGCCTGAGATTATGTATTTAGTATTAATCATTTCTGTGTCAAGTTTCTCGCCGTCACGGAAAAGGTGGATTAGCGCGGTGTGGGTTAGCGAATGCGTCGTTTGGTCACCAATTCGCGTCGTGTTGGCGCTATTTGTGGGAACGAGACACAAATAGATTCGAGAAAATTTGTTGCAGTCGCCATTCGGTGAAATGCAATCAACACTGTGCGTAAATAAATAATGTATATCGAGGTACCAATGTGTTTGTGTATGTAATTATTCAAAAGAAAAGGAATACATACTTAAATACTTAAAAATAATGCATCAATCAATCAAAAAGTGCGGTTGCATTAAAAAAAATCTTTTATTTTTTTTAGGTAAAAAAAAATCAAAGCACCATTTATAGCAAACACGTGAATATATGCAAAATAGTAAGTATGTACCTAGTAATTCAGTAAACATTGATTAGCTAATTGTTTGCTTACTAGTTTAGTGGTTAACGCTTAATGATACTTTGTGGCACAGTTGACAACGAAATGTTAAAAAGAAAATTAAAAAGGGCGCGAAAAAACCTAATAAAGTAAAAGTAAGTGAAGTAACCTAAAATAAAAAAATACTTACATTACGCTGTGCAAAAAAACTAAATCTCAAATGGGTTAAAGATATTTAATTACAGTGACAGTGAAATTTCTACATAAAAGAATTTCGATAGGCAAATACGGGAAAATTACAATATCATGACATTAAAAAAACATTTAACATGACATTTGAACGGAATATAAATTTTGCCATAAATGCCATTTGAGTTCTTTGCTGCAAAGTATTGTGAAGTCATAATCTTATAAAATCTACATTTGATGCCGTAAAATTGAAAGACTGAAATGAAAGTGACTTAAACAAAATATTACTGACTTAAGATAAAACTATTATGACATTATAATGACCTGAATGGGAATACTTTAATTGGTCATATTTGTTATTCTTACCTTTATTTAGAATATGATAGAACGAGATAGAAGCAAAATTCTCATTAATTACCATTAGTGAACAGCACTGCAATGCCATAATATGTACGTTTTGTTACTCAGATTTTTTATTAAAGAGTGACGGTCCAGGGATGTGCTTCCAATTTTAATTCTGCAATTTGCAATAAATAAACTAAGAACGTTCCAATATAAACAGCAATATTTTAGTTTCCAAAGTGTACCTAGAACCATATTTAGGGTACATAATAATGAAATTTTATGCGTCGCTTCTGGCATTTCATGTTATATTCTAATTTAGGAGACCATCAAAACGATAATTTCTGCAATTGAATTGGCTGTGAGAAAGAATGAAAATAAACGTTGAACTGATGCAAGCACAATTTGGTGAATAAAATACGTATGTAAATAATATCACGCCTGTAATCTCCAGCGTGGTATGAAGAGGAATGTAGTACATCTCAATGTTTCATCAGTTGTGTTCACCGGTTTCACATCCCACTATGGAATGGTTTGCATAACAAAATGTTTTTGGATTCTAAAAATAAAAAATGCATCGAAAATCCTGAATTGCAGGTTTCGTATTTCAATGTAATTTTCAACTGATATCGCGTGTATTTGTGTTTTGTTTTGTTGTGAAAGTGAATGCTTTAATTTTTTTATATTTTCGATAATATCTACAAAAAATCAGCAAATGTTATTAACAAAAACATTATATACAGTTATCTTTAAAAAATGACAAAATCGTCAAGTGACTCCATAATATGAGCTAGCAAGGCAACATTGTCAAAGGTCGACTCAGTGGAATAAATTGCGAAGAGCCATCCACTCGAGTTTCACATCGAGAGATCACTGATTTGACAGCCACTTGACGTCTAAACTTATACGCACCTCCCTACAACAGATTCTACACAAATATTAACCCTTATGTATATAAAAATAAGGACGTTTAATGATTCGGAGAGAGTAAATAACTTTGTAATGTTGTATACGTCGGTGCCTTTACATTCGCGTGTGATAGACGTTCGACACTTAGGTGCCTTTGATGAATTAAGTCGTCTTTGATATGTTGAGACTGTGTCTTGTTACCTTTGAACGGATTAGACACTGACTTGGACTTTTGATAGTGTGTTGTAAGGGGCAACTTACCTCTCGTGTCTATGCGTGCTATAAATTGTTTATGGTTATATTACAGATCCGTTATCCACTTCACACAGACAATGTTTTAACTTCACTTGAAAGGGAGATATGATACTTGGCTTCGTGATGTGTCGAGAGTTCGATTTGATTGTTCACCCGCCATTTTGTGATCTACTTGAACTCCATGCGATAGTTAAAAAGATTTCGTATAGGTACCTAAATATGTATGTACCAACGGTCAATACGCAATTGCTTTTATTCACTACAGGCATTGGTCAAGACGAAAAATCAAAACTATGAAGCCGTTTTCCTTTTTCATTTTTATTTGACACTAAAATACGTTTTATTAAAATTTAATGGTAAATATTTCTGTTGCCGCCATTTTGAGAAAGTGGGGCGAAGATATTCAAATACAATATCTCGTCGCACTTATTTTAAGATTAATTACACCCTAAAGATATCTTGAATTACGAACAGTTAGATGTTCATTTCTCAAGTAGCGACATGTATCCAAATGACTTTCCATGTACCGAAACTACTAGGGCACACCTTCTTTTTTTGCAAGTTATCTAACAATTTAATAATATAGATATAGATGGTACATGGAGAACTAAACTAATAGCTACATGTAATAATGCGAGTCGACTAACTACGATTTTCTGTTACAAAACATTTTGCGCGGTCTTTAATAAGGCTAGTTAATTAAAATAGTCTTGTCCAGCGTTTCTATATTAAAGTGACCCTCTTATTCTTCTTTAAATGGATCAATTACTGTCTACTGCACTTCATCTGTACGTCAGTTTAATCTTCGTCAAATTTGTCGATTCTGTTAACCAAAAAGTATGCATCTGAAATATGACTGAGAGTACATATACTGAATATAATGTAGCATTTTAAATAGTCTTTAGAAAAAGGGTGTATAAGTCTCTGACAAATTTTAAAGGTTTATTATGTTTTTTTATTAATAAGGGTAGGTACCCCGTAGAAGTCGCGGCAGTATCAGTACAAAGAGGTCTTGAAGATGTTACAATATTTATGGGTGTAACTTAAATTATTATATTTAACTTTTTGTGTTTACCTATTTACGGTGTAAATTTAATTTAATAGGTGTTATACGAGTACATTGAGGTAAAAATCCTGACTATGTAGGACGAAGTTGGTAACGCTGATAAGCACAAAGAAGGACTACTTTACTTGGTTTACTTCACAACACTATTACAAACGGGTACAGCACTACTTTTAGGTAACGCTCGTCTACTGATAACTTACGAGGGGCTTTGATATTATTGCATAATAAAAAAACGGAGTTTCCCTGTGCTTGGTTTCAAAAGGCAGTTTGTTTGCTTCGTTGGGATATATGGATAACAATATATTGGAGAATTACTTGGGAAACGTTCTTTTCTTTTATCTTTCGAGTGTCTTTGTTTGCGGACCGTAAACAAAAAGGCGAATATTTCCAACATGTCCAATATCCCGGATGGTGATCGAATCGTTCGCCCGCGACGATGTATCATTCCCTCATTGCTCTTATTCGCCCTGCAACGCTAGTTTACACTTCAATGTATTGAATTTTCCTTTACTTTGTCCTTTTTGTCCAGAAATAGGAAAATGTAAAACGGGATACGTTGCTTTCTTTGTTTCTGACAAATTACATCAGATGGTAAAACCATCAACTGTGAATAATACAAAAAAATATACATATAATCCCTAAAAAGAAATATTAAAATTCGTAGACATTCTCTAGCAATACTCCCTCATTGGTCGAATAGTTGCAAGCGCGACTGCTATTCAAGAGGTTGGGAAAAATAGTGGGATATTTGAATTTAATATTTCCTGTAGCTACACAGAATCTGGATTTATGCCTGGTGTTTAGCAAACCCAGGCACGTAAAACATAAGTGGTAAATAGTGAGAATGTACTACACTCCTCTGCCTACCTCTTCGGGGATATACTGGCGTCATGACATATTATATCGTGTTTATTTAGAGGAAGAAAGAAGCAACTTTTTTATAATAGCTATACCGAATACGAAAGTATCTATTTGAGCGTCGACCTGACATTTTCCCTACCGGGTCTTGGCTCCCTTCTGCTTTAAAACTATATATGTATGTATAAGAGTAAAATGTACTATAAACCATAATACAGAAATATCAACTGTATTACACTCAAATAAGGCTTATTTTGTTTAACAAACAAAAGATCAACTAAGCTGTAACTGTAAACGTACCGAATTATAACTTTTCAATCCAATTTCAAAATTTGTATTATTTTTTGCGTATAGGAAAATATGCATTGAGTTTATTTTGTGAAAGGAAATGCGACGTTAAGCTGACGTGTTACAGTATAATATTGAATGAATGCAGTGATTAGGGCGGATTTAAGTATAGGGGATGCCATTGACTTCTTGTTTTCGTTAGCTAGTTTGCTAAGACAATAAACAGGGGTCGAAGGTGTTATTTCTATTTGGTGTTCTTTAGGGGTGGATTTAAACGAGGGTTTCTTACGTTTAGTAATTTTGGAAGATGCTTCAATTTAGATACAAACGAATTTATGGCCATTGGATAATAATTGAGAGGGTTAAGGCCATAGTCTGCCACGCTGGCCAAGTGCGGGTTGGCAGACTTCACACACCTTAGAATATTTTTTTTTTATAAATGAATTTTATATTTATTTTATGAAAATGTGCGTAAAACAAAATGTAGGTAAGACAATAATAATCGGCTTGTTGCTGGACCGACGCGGCGACGGTTGGTAGTAGGCCAACTGGTCAGTGGTAGTGGTTATGTCCACTAACTCAATGATAGTGGGTTCGATTCAGTATTTATTGTGTCTGGATGTAAAATAAGGATGTACTTAGTTACTTGTAGTTTACAAACTTCTTGCTTATAATAATAATGGCTCTATATAGCGTTAGGGTTCCGATATTTGCATCTTTGAAAAAAGGACTCCGTTTCGTTATAAGGCTGTTACTGTTATAATTATATTTATTTTTTTATTTTTTATTTACTCTGGCGAACAGGCAGACTAGCTACCAACAGTAAGTGGTCAGCGTCGCCTATAGACAATACAACACCCGGGGAATGATCAATGTCTTGCCGGCTTTGAAGGTGAGCGCTTTTGATATAATTTCAATTTCAAAATCTATAATCGAGTAGTTGTTTACTAAGCCGAATGTTTCGTCATTTGCGATAATCATATATATATCTAACGCGCTGAGATAGAGCGAGACCAAATATACAATAGCTAAAACAGTTATTGAGAAAACTGAACAAGTAGCTTGCTGGCTCTATCGTACTCTTTGTGATTGTATAATAAATATTTTTTACCATAAAACAATACAAAAAATAACGGAATTAATTGAAAAAAAAAATGTACTAAGAAAATCACTTATGTTGGTAATTCCGGTGGCGAGAGCTATGTAAGTCGATTTCTATCATCATAGAATTGTAAATGAGCTCACCACCATGTGAGGTTTGTACAACCGACTTATCGCATATGCGGGGTCAGTGACCACCCGGCCACGCCCCGCGACCACGCCCGCCCGCCGACCCGCCCACTGCGACTCTACGCCCGCTGTGACGTAAGCGACACGATTTTTTCTTTTACGACACGTGAACTGTTTTTTTATTAAGCAAAAAACTGTTTACCTGTCTGTAACTGATATGCGGAGTTGTGTAACTGATAACAGCTGTATGGGTCTACAGTGGTTTTTGTTCGTTTGTTGGATGCTATTTACTTTTGAACACATGTATATTTACCATGTATGAAATAATCGAATCATTTGGCACCACGCTGCTTAAAACAGTGTTTAACTGTGGAGGCTTCGTTAGGGGTTTTCATACAGCTACAGCGTCTCTACATTGAGGACTTTTGTCAAAGTAAATACATGTAACACATGTTTAACGTGTCCTCCACACCACGCATATATTCAAAAATTTTATCCACTATCAGAGTGGTCAGTCATAAGAGTGTTGACCAGCTGTGTTTAACGAGCTATTTATTTGTTACTTACAACTGAATCAGAACTAAAAACGGTTCTAGAATTCTGTTTACCGCTAAGTAACATTGATTAAAGT
The DNA here is from genome assembly GCA_018244795.1 of Parelbella ahira ahira. Classification (NCBI taxonomy): domain Eukaryota; kingdom Metazoa; phylum Arthropoda; class Insecta; order Lepidoptera; family Hesperiidae; genus Parelbella; species Parelbella ahira. The sequence continues at coordinate 11,910 of DWME01007339.1, forward strand.
CGTTGTAAGGCGGTGATAGCTAAGTAGTTTTTTTTTCACCCTACCACTGCGCAGGTTTGAGGATCGAATCCTAGCATGTGTTGCCTATCTGATTAAAGAAGAATCCAAGTGGCTTAGAAATCTATCTCACAATCGGAGTTATTGCATTCAAACAAAGCGGCGAAAGAAAAATGATAAAGACTTTAATGTGCAAAATTCTCATAAGCAACTCATGATTTTCTCACTCTCAGTAGAGCCTTCTGAATGATGATTTATACTGTTTTTCTGTTCTCCTGATATCACATACAAATATCCATATAACTCTATCACTCACAGTGATAGCCGAGTGCTTAACTTCAGGTCAATCCAGGAGCCTGATATTCCCATTGTAAATTTACTTCTAACGGTACAAAGTTACTTTCTTTACTATAATGAAACAGTACGTAATTCGAACATATTTGTTAAATCACCAAAACGTTTGTCATGGCTTTTAAATAGTACATCTTCTGCACTTTTTGTAAAATTCCCTTTGGAGTTCTAAATCGAAGCTATTGATGTACTGAATAGAAATAATTTGACTGCCTCGTTGGTCGAGCGGTTGCAAGCGCGACTGCCGATCAGGAGGTCTTGGGTTTAAATCCCGAGTCGGGTGGTATAGGATTTATCTAATTTAGAATTTCTAGTAGTATCTCGGAGTCTGGATCTGTGCCCGGTGTATGGCAATAGGCTCACCACCTGTTCTATGGGACGTTATCGTAACTGGTGAAACGTGAGAGTGTACTGTACTCCTCTGCCTACCCCTTCGGGGATTACAGGCGTGGTGT
>DWME01007340.1:0-12712 GCA_018244795.1 Parelbella ahira ahira
AAAAATGAAACTTTGATGGAAAGGCTAGTAATAATCTCAACAGTAGTCTGATGTAATATCAGATCGATTTCCAAAAGAACAAATAAAAATTACTAACAAGCCGAGGACAGGGCGCGATGGCGCTCATTGGGGAGGCCTATGTCCAACAGTGGACTGAGGTAGATTGATGTTGATGATGATGATGATAATGAAATAAAAATTTAATATTATTATAAACGTTTTATTTTAATTAAAAAATATACGTATATCGACTGCCTCGTCGGTCGAGCGGTGACTGCCACGTTGGTCGAGTGTTTGCAAGCGCGACTACCAAACGAGAGGTCCTGAGGTCCCCGGGTCGGCCTCAAGGTATTGGATTTTTCTCTTTTGAATTTTCTTGTAGTAGCTCAGAGTTTGGATCTGAGCCCGGTGCATGGCAATAGGCTCACTACCTATTATGTAGTATAACAGGCACTATAACATAACAGGTGAATCTGGGAATATACCACACTCCTCTGGAGACGTAGCTCCAGGGAAGGGAGGCCTGATGTTACGTTTTATTCGTGTTTGCTGTGTTAAAGTGTACTGTAGGGATTTTTATTTTTTTTCCTTGTATCTGTTGGCGTTCCATTCTAGTGTTAGGTTTTACGTAATGAGTGTAAAGGTAGTTCCACATCGAATGATGTTATTGATTTAATACATAAACATACAATCATATTATTATTATTAATTGTTGGATTTCGTACAGCTTGAATATTATGAACGCTACGTATACACATCGTACTATAATTTAATTGTAATAGATTTGTTATTGTTTATATTAGGTAACAGTACATGTTTAATTCAAATATGTCTATAAAGCATAGTTAGTAAATAATCGTATGTTAATGTAGAGTTCGAGGCCGTGAACAATGCACAAATTTATGTGCAAATTTCTATATAGACAGTCTTCAGGTATTATACTACTTATTAATCTTAAGAAAATATTGGAATCATTGATTTCTTGAAACGAATTTCTCGTCTATATTCTTATATTATATAATAATCTTTTGTTAGCAGTCACGAAAAAATGTTTTACATTTACATATTATACTGCGTACACTCCGACCCTTGATTTTTTACAACGTTTCCATATTTCTTTTTCGTGGTTTAAAAATAAAGACTTAGCTTAGACGTTATATTAATGATTGCACAAACAATTGGATGTGACGCGGCTCTAAGTATAAATGTGTGTTTTCCCACGCGCCGCAAAGCCTTCCTGATGGCTGATGCCCATTCTTCTTTTCATCCACACGATCGCGATGGTGACGACGCACGACTAACGAAATCGACAACACCTTGGCTAAAGGCTATAGTTTGTATCACTAATTATGTTTACGTACAAGTATTCGATCTGCGTTGACATTAGTAAATGGAATGAATCTGTTGAAATTGACTAATTTTGTTGACAGGCGATTTTTAAAATTGTAATGAAATCATGAAACTGGAGGCGCTGGAGAAGATAAGAATATGGAGTTAATATTTTAATTTTATCGAATAATTATATAAGCGACAATCACTGTCGAATTGTTTTGAAATTCTGTCTATATAACGTACGACGTCGATCGGGGTATTGTGGATATTTATTAACAGTGCTCAATATCGCATTGTTATTCATGATTTGGTTATCTGTAAACCGGTTATTTGCGAGACGATATTTTTGTCGGGTAGTCGTAAATTATAAACGCTCTTGTCGATAAATTGTTATCTGGGTGCCATCTCGCCTTCCACAATACCGCGTTTTTTATGAGTCGCGTAATGAAGGTCGGCATCAATCTTTTTGCGTTCATCACGTTACCAGAAAAGAGGTTTCGGGGACACTTCATAAACTTATCTTCGGATTTTATTGAGATATTTAACCGTATACAGTTAACAATTTCGTTTTAGTTTTAAAATATAACTTTTAGCTTTAATAACATTTTTTTATTACAGTTACAGGTAATTCAATTCTCCGCAAAGTCATTTTTTTTAAAGTGGTTAAACTTAGGGCATTGGTCGATAACACTCCAAACATACTTGTGTTGAATAACGTTAGTCATATATCTAAAATTTATTTAACTACATATTTCGTCACCAAAAGGGCATCACGACAAACTTACGAAACACATTATTAAATGATGTTTGTATTGTTTAGGTTACAGGTACATTCTTTCAAAATATGTATTGGCGTATCACAAATTGCTTAATAACCGTTTGCTTCTGGAAGTTGGCTAACAGCAACCAATCTCGTGTCAGTGTGTATGATATTATTTAAACAGCCATGATAATTTCACAAATCCGAGACGAGCCGAAGTGGAACGGACGTTACGTGTGAGAAATGCTTACGGAACGTCGCCTTGCAGCGTGCAGTAACAGGCGCCGTGTTAGATTTTCACACATCTTGTAACTGTTACCAATAGCATTCAACTTCTTTTTACCAACTTCATTTTATGTAATAGCCGGTTTGTTTGTTTTGCGTTGTCCAGTTCATAAATGATATCTTTATGAATGCCAGTAAGCAATGTTTACTATTATTGTGTCGCAGCCTACGCCTGCCCCTCGGGGGCTAAAGGTGTGACGTCACGACTTTATACGTCATCACGCCAAGCCGACTTGCTTATTCTACATTCATCAATCTCCTTACAAAGGTACTTCAGTTGCGTATACTTCGGACTCCACCATCAGATAGTTTGTCCTATTTACAAATGTAACACTGTTACTTTCTTTTGTTACTTTGCTTGACCGATGTACTGCTGCAGCAACGGTACACCCGTCAAGCTACAGATAATACAATAGAGCAAGGCTGATTAGCTTTGCAGCGCGCGTGGCCCGCACATCTGTGCTTTCCATCAGCTGCGACTGTGGCCTATAATATCATTTAAAAAAATATTTGTGAAACACCACTGAAAGAGCTAATAATTTTGAGCATAATTAAATAATACATATAACCTAATCTAATATGGTATTTGGATTGAATGTGTATTGATTATTATCAAAAGGAACGTAAAAAATATAGTGTACGTCACTGACTGCCAAGAGCCTAACAACGTTACTTTGTTCAAATATATGTATAAATAATTAATCTATAAAGAGGTTCTTTTAGCCATACAAAATAATTTTTCAATATATTATCTATGGTCGCTCATTTTGTTGTTGCATGTGACATACTGATAGTAGCACTTCAGCCTTGTGGTACGACTGGTAAGACTCTCAAAGGTACATTAATTTATGCTTGCTGTTCACATACCTGCCACATTGCCACAGAGATTGTAAGTTGTTTCTAGATGAAGGTTTACTGTTTGTCTGTACGTCCCAGTGGTGCTTTGGTTTGTTCATTAGTTTTTTTTATCGCAAGCACAAATTTGAGGGGTTCATATTTATTTTAAAAACGTAAAATCACGCGATTAATCCCCGAAGAGGTAGGCAGTGTAATACTCTCCCACTTATCAACGTATGTTACGTTTACGTTCCACATCGAATAGGTAGTATTTTATTTATTTCATTTTATTTTTATTGTTTTCATTACATCAGGCATCGTCCGTTCTAACTGTATTAGTTATATTTTTGGGACACAGGTTATATCTGATCTACGTTATTAACATTACATTAAAGGGAAATGATGAAGCGTTTTAATATTTACTTATTGGGCGACGTAAAAATGTTTTATTTTGAAACATGTTAGAATTTATTACATTTCAAATAAATTAACAATTAAACCTGAGAATCTCTGCGAATACAAAAACTAAACAATGTATTACGTTCATTAGACGTATTTTTATATTTCGTTTTAATTTTAATCATGATAACAATTTTAAGTAAATAATATAATGCAATTGACAAACTGCGAATAGCACCAGTCTAGGTCCAAAATACATGAAATGCGCATTACGCGAGTTTTCATCATTTCTTCGTAACAAGTTCGTTTAATCAGTTTTAGCAGTAGCTATATACATATAGTACGTACCTACAATGATTAAAACATTCGAGTTTATTTAATATATCTGCTATAATGATTACAATGATTCATCATATTTATCAATATACATTTTATTATAAGGTTAAAAGCAGACAATTATTGTATAATTCGATTATGTAATAGTTCTAAACACGTATTGTTAACAATGTATACCGTACTTTGGCCAACAGATAGTCAATATGTTTATAATTATGTAACAGCGCTGGGACGCTGAAATCGGGTACAGTTAAATGTGGTGAGCGGTTCCGAGGAAATTATGTACCTATATGAGAGTGAAACCGTGCGGAGCGAATGAATGTTTCCTTACATATACATAGGTAAATAGCTTTTGTGGTTTATACCTATTTACCATGCAATTACTAAACATTTCGTTCAACGTTCCTGGTCCCCCCTAATCGTTCGCTGCATCAGTTCACCGTTCACGATTCAAGTGAGTTTTTGAGTAACCCTTTGCAAAATGTTCTGACATTTATAATCTCAGTTTCTTTTTTAACGTGTTTTCATAATTCTGTGTCTTGTCTGTTCACATAATACTTTAAAGCAGTTCTTACACATTTTCATAAATATTTAAAGTAGGTAAACCAAAAATAGCTCGTAACAATCCAGATACGACAGCGGGTTAGCCTACTATCATGTTTCATAAATTTTACTCACAAGCTTAACAATTTGTGTGAGTTTGAATTTCGAAATTGGAATACACGTATGTATAATATAACTATCTAAGTTCATTGAAGTATTAATAAGTCAAAGGGGCGAGAAGGGGAGTCTGTAATCTTCTATTTTCTCTGAAAGCCCTTTAGTTTTAGGGCAGTGACGATTCATGTTAAATATTATGATACATAACGTGGCGATGATATAACAGTATAAATAACATATGTAATGTTCCGCACGGTGTGAGGGGCGTGCGCGACGACCTCGCAAGGCCGCGCATCCGCTCCCGAATAAGGTTGCGGCGGCCGGTCCACCGGCTCGTTTTTATGCGACTTTTTGCTGCGGCATTCCCTGCGCTTAGCGGTACTTGCCGCTATACATCTACATTCTTTTAGCTTTCCGATACGAACTTTAATATCATTATGACGTCATGCCATTCTCTAACTGGTTAGGCAGAGGGTACCGGTAATAATTGATAAAAATAAGCACCAATCCAATAACAAAAAGAGTATTGTTAAGGTAACGTCTCTAATCGAACTCTGAATGGAGTTGATTTAAATTGATGCTACAATGACTCCTGCGTCTGCTGCAAAGTACCTTGTACATAATCAAAGTGTGAAGTATTTCACACAGTATAAAGTATTTCGCGTACTTGAGTGTCTATGGACGGTTGCTACCAGAACAGACTTTTTGACAGATGAAATCTGTATTAAGCATTGGAATGCTACGCATTTCGACTCAGAGAATACCTAGTTGACATTTAATTGCATTAAAACAGAACCAGTTCTCAGGTGTGAATTTATTTTACAACTATTATTGTTATTACGAGGAAATATTAATCTAATTATTCACTTTCGATAAATAAAGTATATACGATTGCTTATTATTATTTATACATTCAGTTTAAATCACTTCTAACATTATTATACCTAAAACATGATATATTAGGTACAACAACTCAAATATATGGCATAATAATTTTGACCATAGATTAAAATCATATATAATCCGTAAATCTATTTTTTCGCTATAGTAGGTACACTCTATAGATTGCCAGAGACAATAGACCTGGTTGCGGCGGTATGGAGCCAGTGGCGCGAGGTCGATGCTTTATTATCTGTGCTCGAATCAAAATGGTGGAATTGAATAAAAGCTTCTAAATAATGTCCAGGGCCGAATAGGCATTGTTGTACTGTAACCTGTTTGTATAGTGATATATATACGTATGTAGCTTAAACAGCACGTATATGTCGGTTGGGTTAGAATAAAGAAATTTAATCATTATTACCTAACTATTAATACCAGGATTAATTACTGCTTAGTACACCCTGCGATGTACGAAGTCGCTTGTAAAAGCGATTACCAGACCCTAGTCCTGCCGCAGGCAGCTAATTATACTTATATGTATTTGCAATGAAATTATGTTAAAGCTAAGACAAATTTAAATATTCAGCAGATTTAGTAAAGTTTACGGTATCGATACAAAACCTTTATAATAAAGAATAATTTTTGTATATTTATCCAGTGAAGTAAATGAGGATCGATCACAACACGACCCTATTATAGTCATATACCAAAATATCGTTCAATCGTTCATTAAAAATGATTTGATCTCCTCGGACAGCATCATAATCGTAGCCTCTTCATTTGGTATTCGATGTATTATCTAGGCCCTTCACTAGTCTATATCAATTTCAGATTAAACCTTCAGCTTCTTTTGGTCAGTTAACAAGTAAATTATTTGAAATTTTTTTGGAGACGTTCCCCTAATTGCAATTAAGATAGATCGTGTTATTCCCACAACGCAGGGGTGTCAGGTGGCCTCGCGGTTAGCAGCGGTTGCTCCCACAGGTGTGCCTCTTCACGATCCCGACCGCTCGTCCGAAACGGCATCTTCCACTTTGGCCCCGGTTCTTTTTTGCCCGTATAATTATTATTATCATGCCAGGTCCCTTACGGAGTAGGCAGAGGGCACCGAGTGGCAAATATATCTGAACTCACTTGCTTCCACTACATTCATTATTTGGGCACATTTTTGCTTGCGTTTTTATTTTAATTGTTTTTTATAACCCTATTCATAAATTTATAAAATTTAGCCCTGGCATCCGATTGTGGGAATAAACTTATTTTTATGTTTCATTAGTAGTAGGTATTTTTGTATAATAAAATTATTTTCTATGTCTGTAAAAGTCAACCACTTATTATTTGAAGGCGTTGCGGTTCAGAAACTGAAATGCAGTCCTTTTAAAAAAGTTGCTTCAATGTCTTCATTCGTGAGCGGAGTGACTCATGTATGAATGACTACCATATGAACCACGAATTATTAAAAAAACAGAAAAACCAGATGAAAGTATAAAATAAAGGCATAAAAAGCAATTTCACAAATTTTCGACAATACTGCAAAATTTGTGACTCGTACTTGTTTTTATTGTGCCATAATATATAGGTACTTACTTTATTACTACTATACTACTATATTACTTTATTTTTTAGACGTAAATAAATAATAGAGAGAGTGTAGGTGTACTGAAGTGGCAGCGGGCTGGTCACATATGTCGTAGAACCGATAACCCTTGGAGTGTACGTATTCTGAAGTGGAGACCGCGTCTTGGAAAACGTAGTGTAGAACGTCCTTCAGCTAGGTGGAGTGACGATATACGCGAAGTGACTGGCAGCGGTTGGATTCGACTGTTAGTTATTCTCACGATTCACCTATTACCGTATACCGAGGAAAAATCTAGACTCTGAGCTACTACTAGGAATTACAAATAAGAAAAATCCACCAGTACCCGATCAGCAGTCACGCTAGCAACCACTCGACCAACGAGGCAATCAAAACATTTATTCATTCTTAGTAACTGAAATTAAAATGACCAAGGGGAGTGCACCTTTGCGGGGGTAGGCTTGGGCAATCCGCAGCGGCGGCCCCGCTCGTCGCTCCCACGCGCACGGCTCAACCGCGGCCCACTGAAACTCTTTATTTTATATATCCGCTGTTAAACGACTAATTGTTATTTAATTACTTTGACCGAATTAGTCCACGCAATGTCTTATGCCAAATATATGCAGTTACAAATGCTAGTAGATAACTATATAAAGCGACAGTATATTGTTTGAATGGAACAATATTTATAAAAATCATATTAAAACTAAAAATTATGATAAAAAGTAGATATTCGATCGTATTTAAAATATTTCAAGGAACAAAAATTATGTGCGTTTTAGAAGCCAAATCGATTTTAAATAGTTTTTTGAATATGTCATGTGAAACGATGACTTTTTTTATTTAACACTTTTCTCGTCAATTGATATCAAGATTATAATGCAGGCGTTAAAATATTCTGTAATGACTTCATTTGAGTCTTGAGTGACTCATACATTTACCCATGTTTACGGAATGAAATATAATTAAATATGCAGCCAAGCGTGTGCAAAACTGGTTAAAACAGTTGAAATAAACGTAAAACAACGCGAAGTCGAAGGAAAATTCACAGAATGAACCTTTTTATTTATATATTATTTTTGCCTATGTAAAACATTGAACTTCTATAAATATCTCAGTGGAGCTCCAGCTGCGAGGTCAAAGAGCCCCCGAGCTCCACACCCATCACGTTCTGTCAAATTACCGTTAAATACACGTCCCTAAATAGATTCCAGTAACTCGAGCTAAATGACAGTTAATATGCGATAAGAATAGATAGCTGTAACGCCCCCATCAAGGTCGCATAAGCTCTTATATATCAATGAACCCCATCCCCAAATAATAACATAATGATCTAAACGAGGCGTCTCTAAAAAATCGGGCAAGTCCTAGCGGTTTAGAATCCAGCCCCCCAACCAGGGGGTGAGGTTTAAAATCATAGTGCGCAACTTTTATAAACAATTAATGGCTTTTGAGGATATATGTGCACTTGCTGTTACGGTAAAAGTAAACATTGTGCAGATACCTTCGCACTTTAGAGTCATCCATAATGCTATCTAAAGCATGTAGAGTCAGCGACAATGGCCTCAACCCTTGCCATTCTGACAGGAGATTCGCATCCAAGAGTGAAACGAACAAAAGGTTGATGATGATAATGTGTACATGTAGTACGAAGGAAGTATGAAATACTACAACGATATTACTGTGTGTATGAACAGTTTACATAAAGACACGGAAGTCAGCTTGCGCGCCACCAAGTTGTTGGAGCTCACGGACTGAGGTACAATTAAGCGCTTGTTTGCATTCGTTTGCGTGACCCGTGTACAGTTAAATTAATTAGGACTATAAATTATAAATATATAAACCTCATGTTCTCTTCTACATTCATCATTAACTGTCTGTTAATATTACTCTAACTGTAAGGGAAACATTCTTACGAAACCTGAACACCTTCGAGTACTCCGGAGTGTTTTATGGAGCGTGTGTAATTTGTCAACCAGTACGTGCCCTGCGTGGCAAACTATGGACTTAATATTCTTTATTCTGAGAGAGGGCCCGTGTCCAACAATAAAATGACAGAAGGGTTGAAAAAATATAATTAATTAAGAATGGAAATTCCTACAGAATCGGCTCTCGCTGCCTAATAAATAATTTATAAAAAATATCTTCATTTTTCGACTGCACAAAAATGTTAACTTTATTTATTTGGATGAAAGGTTTGTCTAATGAAGCGCGTTAACCTGCGGCACAACGTTCGAGATGTTAATAAAATTGATTCAAGCGTTTTTAATAAGGGTTAATAAATAAATAATCAGACAGTAAATAGGTACGTGTTCTTAAAGCACATATCTCTTTACCGTGTGTGGTTGGTTAGTGAAGGAAGAGACAAGTAGAGAGATCGTGGCTGACGATGTTTATAATAAAGCGTGTAAAAATGCCGTGCAATAGACATAGCGAAGGTGAACATAAATCGCTCGGATGTTTGTGTAGTGCATCGTGAGAACAAGTGCACGTATAACTCTGCAGTTTTATTATACAATATCATTGCGAGATGGTTCGAATACAGGTTAGAGAGCCGTCAGTAATTATGTCTGTCAAACCGCACTATGCCAGGATGGCGAACTATACCGACTATAAAACTCGTAGTCTCGTACTTACTTTTTTGATGAATGATGTTTGGTTACGGGTTGCGCATTCCAAATTTGAACAAACAGTTCTATGTTTAAAAAACATAATATAAATATTACATCCCAGCAAGCCCAGGTGGCAGTATCTGCGTGTCTATTTTCGGAGCAATTAAGCCGCCGTCGATGCCCCAATATCGAATATCAAAAGCAACATATTTCACATATCGAGAACCGCTTCCACCCTGATTATCTGTGTTGTCTGTCTGTGTGTTGACGTCATTGTGTAAATACCAATATTTTGACACAGTTTTTATTTTTGTTTTCCTTGAAATGTCAGAGCTGCTAGCTGTATATTGTGTTTCCTCATTGTAGCGACTGATGTGTCAAATGTATGGATTAGATTATTTCGATCCAGCAGTGGAGCGAGATAGGTAGATGTGGAAGATGAAATATTGTTACACAAAAGTTTCATATGTTTAGACACATCTTTCTTTTGTTGTTCCCTTTTTCTCCATTTAATTAATATTATTATCATATAGTCATGTTAGATTATCTAAGGGATGAACAGAGCATATGACATCGAATTAAATAGCTTTAAATTCTTATCACGTGAGCGAATAGGCACTCGTAGATATATGTTGCCCTAAAATTAAAATGCAATTAGTAGACATATGCTTATTGTGTTCTATTGTTGGGCGTCTCGCAACAATGGAGTCGTCATTTCGTAAATAACAGTACAAATGCAATAAAACGTATCGGTCTCGTCCATCAGGCAACACACGTCTCAATCAAACTGATTTGCTATAACGTACAGCTTTCTAACGCCCACTACACTTGTGTATGTATATTTTTCAATCTACCCACATATTACTAAATTGCTCAAAACTACGCGTAGTAGTAATTTTGTATATACTAAAAGAAAAACAAAAACGAATCGAAAAAAGTATATAGAACGATGTTGAAAAAACTGTTCTTGTTTTGTCGCTAAACTAAACTAAAACAGTTCACTCTGACTCGAGACTTCAATGTTAACGTTACGTTTTTATTAGATTTTATCTGTTTGCATGGAAAGTACGCAGCGTTCATCGCTCTCGTCCTCGGACATCCGACATAAATATCGACATAAATAAATAAATTAATTAAGATTTTTTCATGTGAGGCCAGTCAGACAATATTCCATTTCGGTTTAAAGCCTGGTTATCGTTATAAATGCGAAATGTGGTGCGAAAAATGGCACGAAACGCTTCCAAAATATGTTTCTTCCCTGGTCACATTGGCCAAGTTGAATACATAATTCGCTAGAGAATATTGATCTTCTGAACATGATAAAAGAAGTATTGATAGTAGGAGGTGATAAGGTAGAACAATGGGAGGTTTGTGTCTTGTAATCGAATGTGATATTAAAATAAAACGAAATGACCGCATTTATCAATTTTCTAATCACAAAGCACGTGTCAATGAAGTAGATTTACAGCCGGTGGAGCTTTCCAACGCCTACTGGCTGTCGCGCGCTCGCTGTATTGCTACGTGACATGAGCTGGTGTTGCTAGAAAACTAGCTAATAACTTCTCTCTGTTTGTCTGTCAACGATGTAGTTCAGTTGGTAATATTAGACTAGATACAGAAACTGTCTCTGTGAAAGTAGGTTGCTGTTGATTTATGTTTTCTACATTTTACAAAAAAAATTTTACATGGCTCTAAATTTTTTATGGGCAAGTTAAATATAAATAAGTAAAGAATCTATTATTTATAGCACATAAAAATAATGTTAGACGATGTTTTCCATTATAAAAGCGAATTAAAGTATGTTAGAAATCTATTACACTTTTTGCGCGTAAGAATATCACAGTAAATTGTTAAAAGTTTTTGTGCTAGCGATCGAATAAAGTGCACGAAATCGAGAACTGAGGGTAAATAACTCGAAGCAGATGTTGTTCGTGCCATGGTCTAACATCTTTGCGGTTGGCTAATGAGGAAGGTGAAATAACACGGTTTGTAAAGGGCCACTCGCACGCCGAGTTTAACTGGTTACACGACGTTTTGCCGCCTCCTGGAATCAACATCGAATAATACAGTCGTATGATAAATCAAATTAACATTGTGGTTCTCTAAAATTGTAAAAAAAGATCAACTTTGAAAAGAAGTAATAGAAGTAGAAAACCTACTTCACCTAAAGTATATAAAATAACTGTCCAAACTAATTTGTGCCATCACCAATTTTAGTGTAGAATTCACAATTTGAATTCACAATTTTTAAGATGTAGGTACGCAGCAAACGGACCATTGACGAGAATAAGTCTCTGGTGCTTGCTAAAAACGTCGACACGGGAAGTTCGACCAAAACAATCGTATCGCTGTATGGATTATGTAGAAATGCTTAGTGGAGCAAAACTTCCTCTCTCGTGTTGCAGGCTATTTCGAATTTCCGCGCGCCGCGTCCGCAGGTGGGCAGCTTACGACGTAATAATATTCCACACCACTAAATATTGCCGATTGCATATTGAAATGGTGACGTAACGTTTTGATATTTAATATTAATAAAATTTAATGGCAAGTTTAAACCACTTGCCGGTTGAGATATCTAATTAAATATTAACACCTGCCTCGTTGGACGAGTGGTTGCAAGGCGACTGCCGATCGGGTGGTCCTGGGTTCAAATCCCGGGTCGGGTGCTATTAGATTTTTCTAATTTAGAATTTTTAGTAGTGACTCGGAGTCTTGAATCGTGTCCGGTGTATGCTCACCACCTATTCCATGGGTCTTAAACGTAACTGGTGAACAGTGGGAGTGTATCTACTATAATCCTCTGCCTACCCCTTCGGGGATTGCAGACGTGATGTTACGTTTTTTTTTAAGATTCCCTTACATCGCCTTATGTTAATGATAAAACGAATTGCTTTATAAAATTTATCAATAGCATTTAATCATTACATAGTATAAAACAAAGTCGCTTTCTGCTTCACTACTACATACATACATTATCAGCCTACTCCCGTCCACTGCTGGACATAGGCCTCTCCAATGGCACGCCACTGAGCT